>JANTCA010002664.1:0-11208 GCA_024741275.1 Chironex yamaguchii | reverse complement strand
ACTACTACTTCTACTGAAACTACTACTACTACGACGACGACTACTACTACTACTTCTACTGAAACTACTACTACTACTACTACTACTACTACTACTACTACTTCTACTGAAACTACTACTACTACTACTAGTAGTACTACCACCACTACTACTACTACTACTACTACTAGTACTACCACCACTACTACTACTACTACTGCTACTACTGTTACTACTGCTACTACTGTTACTATTGCTACTACTACTACTACTACTACTATTGCTACTACCAGTACTGCTACTACTACTACTACTACTACTACTACGACTACTTCTACTATTAGTACTACTACTACTACTTCTGCTGTGACTAATGCTTCTGTTACTGCAGAAAGACTTTAATGAAAGTTACAGTTTTTGTGTTCAATCGTTGTCCTTTTTCAATCTCTTGTCCTTTTTCAATCTCTTGTCCTTTTTCAATCTCTTGTCCTTTTTCAATCTCTTGTCCTTTTATAGGCCGGAGCCGCGGATCCAAACAAAGCTCTCCAACGGATCACAGCCAATGTGGACAATGTAAAAGGCTCCAGTAAGTGACCCAATGGGTGATGTTACTAATTTGTTGCTGCAAGAACCTATTATACGAATGCATTTATTTGAAAAGTAGATTAGTTTACATGACGATTTAAACCTTTTTGCAGAATAAATCTTTTGAACAAAAACAAACTTAACTTTAAAATGAACAAAGTTAGCATACATCAAAAGATCGCGCAAGGCAAAATAAGCTGCCTGGCTAAACTAATAATCATTACCACCATCATCATAATGATAATTATCACCATCATTACTATCGTCACCATCATCATTACCACCGTTATAGAGTGTGTGCGGTTTCTTGGTAGACAAAGTATGGAATTTCAGGGAAACAAGCAGGAGCTAAATGATAATTTTACCCAGTTAATGCTATTGAGAGGCAAAGATGACTCAGCAATTGTCAAGAGAGTGTGAAGGAGCAGGGGAAACAAGACCAAATACTAATTATCAAAATGAGTTGCTATCTATCATGGTCAATCAAGTTGTTTCCAAAATATTTGAGTCAGTCAAAGAAAATGAGTACTTCACAATAATGTGTGACGAATACACGGACATTTCCAATAAGCTCATAATAAAGAAACTTTTTAATAAACTCATAATAAATATTTATGTACCTCTTTGTTTTCATTACACAGAGCAGCAGATATCCTTTCCAGATGGAATTTCCATCACAAACTTAATTCCATCCCTGAAAGAAGGAATAGGTGGTTTACGAAGGTACTCCTACAAAGGCTCATTACCGACACCACCTTGCTTTGAATCGGTGACATGGATTGTTTTTCGTCGACCAGTAGGAATTATTCCATCACGTGTAAGTTTATCTAGTAATAAAAAAAAATATAATCCAACAATGCCGGATTACCAAGGTTGTGATTAATAGATGGCAATTGGCCAAAATTAAGAACTAAGGACCTACTCTGCACTCTGAAGAAACAAAAATGAAATTGTGTCGAGATGTAAGGATACCAAAGGGACTTGCTCTAAGTCAAACTAGAGGACACTAGAGAAAGAAATAGTAAAGATACATTACAAAATGGACTGGTCGATCTCTTGAGTAATCGTCTTCGATTTCAGAAAATGGTAAAAAATGGTAGAGGACGATAGAGTCATTTGTAGTCTTAACTTGACAGTCTACGCGAGGCGCGAGGCATTGCAAAATGCAGTCAGGATGTGCATAGACGCGCATGCGCAGCATAGAATAGGTGACGCTTCCTCTAAAGCATTGCCACGTGCGCTTGAGGGATGCGAGCGTCTCAAAAAAGGGATGATTTCAAGCAAGTAAATGATTCCCAAAGTTGTAGAGCCGCGGGGCTAGTATATAACTATAAAGTAAAAGATTCTGTCGCGTGACTAAGACCTTGTAGATAGAAAATCCGCGGATGATTTAATAGCAAATTACTTAGACTCATTATAGAATTTAAGGACACATTTAGAAATAAAATTATAGCAAGGTAGTGTTGAAAACAATAGACTATGAAGTTAAACACTCATTTGACCATTCAATTGATCACATTGTACTTAGAAATATTTTATGCGATATCCTTAATCATATGAAGTATAAAGACATCTTGTTTTTGTTTGTGATTTCCTAATAGATAAAAAAGTTACGAGAGTTAATTGGTGACCAAGGGGATAAGCTCTGTGGCAACTTTAGACCAACACAGGCGCTTAATGGGAGGCAAGTGTTATATTTTCAACCTGAAGCTGTGGTTGCTACAACTCCAGCAGCTAGCACAAGACGCTCCTCAACTCGTCGAAAGACAACAGCTGGTGCATCATCACCGGCAAAGACTGGACCAACAGGAGCAGTTGGTCCCACGGGAGTTGCAGGATCATCTACTCCAAAGAAATCATCAACCAGGCGGCCAAGCAGTACAATGGCAGCAGCAACATCCCAGGCACCAGGCACATCTAAGGCACCGCCAAGTAGCACAGCAGCTGTAATAAAGAGAGGTGGCTGAGATAGCAGGTAACTATATCAGTGTCATAAATGAATTCTTTGATTTAAATTTATACTATGCTTTTGAACATTAACATTACTATCATAATTTTCATTATCATAATTATAACTACGTAGCATAGCATCTGTGATAAAGAGAGGTAGCTGAGATGATGCGAATTTGAACTCGTAACTGCTGGTTTGCAAGATCAACATCTTCTCTACTGCATAACGACGAATACAATAATAACAGCAATAATAATTATCATCATTTTCTTTGCCCGCCTTCCCGATTTTCTTCAAAGCGATCTTTATAGGTTGCAATATGTCTATACTGTCCTTTTTGACAATTCATAATGTGAAGTAAAAAACTTTTAAGTATGGTTTAAGTATGGTATCGCAATTGATTGCCTAATCATGGAAATTTGGTTGATAAAAGATTTAAAGCTACCTTTGAATAGATGATCGGATTCCATAACTACTAAGTTATTCACATAGTCTTCTGGAGTCAGAAATTTAAAGGGCAAGAAATTCTAAAACCCGATAGAAAATTTATCTATTGTTTATTTTTCAATATATACCAACAGCGCTTTCTTTTCCCCCTTCTCACATAGC
This sequence comes from Chironex yamaguchii, assembly GCA_024741275.1. Lineage (NCBI taxonomy): Eukaryota > Metazoa > Cnidaria > Cubozoa > Chirodropida > Chirodropidae > Chironex > Chironex yamaguchii. The sequence continues at coordinate 8,084 of JANTCA010002664.1, read as the reverse complement.
TTAAAAATGAATTTAGGATGATATCAAAAAGCCATTCAAACTTGTTAACGCTAGCCGTCATGATTAAGTTTTCAAAGTTATTTTAAAGTTTTACACCAGAAAAAGATAGTTCAAAAAAATCATCAGTTCTCTTGACAATAGTCATTGCTCTCGTCAAAATTATAATGATCCAAACTACCCTCACAATCATCGTCATTATAAACATCACCTTGATGTTACTAGTTGTCATCATAATGATAATAATCTTCATCATTAACCATTTTGAATAATCATAACTGATGACTTTATGATTAACATTCATGTCTTCAGAGAAGAATTATTCGAAACGTTAAAAAGTGTTTATTTCTTGTAATTTATTTATATTTAATAAACACGGATGATTGAGCTCTTGACATATATTTTATATTATATATTTTATCTAATATTATATATATTATATATATATATAATATTAGATACTGATTTCTATAACCGCCATCTTGATCATTGGTCGCGGAGTGTAGCATTGTTGTCTACTTTGGGGAAAGAGTGTTTCGGTAAGACCCCCGTCCTTATCTTGTCCTATCCTGCTTTGTGCGACGAGCAAATGAAGTGACTGTGGTTGGATCAATGATGAAAGGAATAAAATAACAAGCTGCGATTAATTAAGGGGATGTAGCGGGGGGGTAGTGACCGATCGGAAACAACAGTTTAGATTAAAATGACTATTGATTATTTTTTGTGATTGGACAATAGTATTGATTTTACTATTCTTCGTGACGTAATTTTAAGGTTCCTTTGATTTTACTGATTATAATCATTTTGCATATATCAATAAAATCATCAGCATTATAATCATTTATTATTATATATTGTCATTTATTATCATTTTAAAAACCTTTGCACTAATCAGTATCATTTAATGTGCTTGACTGGCATTTCTCCATAGAACGTCACCCGTAATTTTGTTTCATCTTGCCATGCAATCAATCCTAAAATGGATTTGATTTTATTACTCAAATGTTACTCTCCATAATAGGATCTAGGTAAAGCAGCGCCCATTACTATAATTATATGCTTAATTTTCCATTTGAAAACATCACATTTGCATGAATTAAAAGCAACCAACAGAGCTCTGGCACCGTCGTTTCTGAAGCACTGGCCGACGCACCGGGCAATCGGCTTTGTCCGGCCTAAAAGCCCGCAAAACGACATGCCAGGGAGAAGAATGGTGGGCTCCTTCACCCAACAGCTTCCAAGGAAACCGCTGACCTGCAAGCATTCTCTAAATGACATCGCTATAAACAGCACTCCTGGAGCAATGTGACGCACATGGTCCTCATCCTATTCGAATCCTCCCAATCAGCAATCATTAGGTGGGATCCAGAAGATGCTTTACAACAACAAAAACAACAACAAAAGCAACAAGCCAGTGAGGCAATGTGCATTTTGTTTACAGGAAATAAACAACCATGCTCTAAGTTTTCAATGTAAATCAGAGAGAAATGGTTGTGCTTTCAAATCAAATTCTGTAAAAACTTTTCCTATCTAAATGAATTACAAAGTTCCTCTTGGCAACCATGTTTGATTTACCCAATTCAACCATATCCAATGACATTTTGTGATGATCATGACGTCTCATTTCCACTCAAGAAGCATCTCACTAAGTCGTTTTGTCAAAGCATCAGCTCAAAATCGAGAAGTCAAGGGTTCGATCCCCACTTGAGACAAATGACTATTGCAAGGGTTCGATCCCCACTTGAGACAAATGATTATTGCAAGAGTTTAATTCCCACTGAGTACAAACGATTAATGCAAGGGTTCAAATCCCTCTTGAGACAAATTTTTATTGCAAGGGTTCAAACCCCACTTGAGACAAATGATTATTGCAAGGGTTCAATTCCCACTTGGGACAAATGATTATTGCAAGGATTAAACTCCACTTGAGACAAATGTCTAATGCAAGGGTTCGAAACCACTTGAGGCAAATGTTTATTGCAAGGGTTCAATCTCCACTTGAGAGGAATGATTATTGCAAGGGTTTAAACCCCACCTGTAGTACGTTTTCTAATTTCATGTTAATTTACACACTGACGATAATCCATAATCGTTAGACCGATTTACCATTAAACGTCCGTTTTTCACGTCTTTTCTAAAGGGACATCGAATTTCTAGGATGGTATAAATTTCAGTGCTATCTGTTTAATATTTTGATTTATTATTATCTTGCTTTTGTAGAAGCAGTGGTCTTAATTATAACACGAAGGAGGCAAGGCTTTCCAATTCTAGCCAACTCATTAAATTTTTATATTACAATGTACTTTATAAGAATACGATTTAGATACTAATAAGCTTTCTTGATATATTTTGTCAACACATATTTGCATATATGTAATTGCTCACAACGCTATATTTTGATAATGTAGCATAATTAAATCATGTTCAAATTATCAACACTCATCTCGACATCAATGCATTGCATTATATGTAACTTGATATTTTATAAATGCATTGCAGTATATATTATTTATAAAGTTTATAAATGATATGATGGAAATATAATCCTCTTTTAAAGCTGATAGATTTAAATGAGAGAGACAATTTCTAGAAATATTATTGTTTAACCAAATAAGTTATCCGTTTCTTAATATCAAAAATAAAAGCAAGCTCTTTAATACATCTTGTAAATTAGATTTCATCTTTTTCCTTTAAAATTGAAGGTAGCTTTGATTTCTATATCCTAGTAAGTTGATCCTTTACAGCACCATTTGCAATAGGACTAGTTTTAGTCATCTTAAATGAACTTGGCCAAATTGTATCTGTACCTCAAGTTTGTCGATAAAATGACTACCAAAACATGCAATTCTGCCATAGGTCAACATACGCTAGGAAATCGAGAAAGCGCTAAAAAGTATAAGGATGAGAATTTTAGGATAATTGGCACAGCTAGATCGTCCTTTCATCTAAGTGTTGTGGAGTCTGTCTACATTAAAACTAGAAAACCAGTACTCTGTAGGCAGAAAGAGTTTGTTTTTGTATGCTTCCAATAATTTTGTATTTCCATTTCTATTCTATCTTCTTTCTTAATTGTTTATGATAAGCTGTCATTGATTCGTATTTCTGTTAAAATGATTTCCAAACATCTATAGTTTACTTTCTGACAATTTATACTCTGGAAAGTGTCAAACGATTCTAGGGCAATGTCGCAAATTTTCAAGTTACTGTCCAGCTTTCACATTTGTATAACAATATGGACTCGAAGGTAGCCAGGAAGAATCTGATCTTCAGGCCACTTGATATTCTTGACTCCCAGATATTTCTCATCTTGTTTAAAGCTTGCCATGCTTGTGCCTTCCTGATCTTTTGTATCTTCCTTAGTATATGACAGGAAACGTATAAAGATCATAGTATTCAATCCTGTTTGAAGATAAGAACAGTCCATTTTCGAATTCTCGACCAATTAAGTCTCTGTCATTCATCAAAATAAGAAGTAAATAGTATATAATATAAATTTTATCTAAGTGTGTGGTTGTATTGCTAAGGATGTCTGGAACCAAGCTAACATAAAAAGAACTAATTGGAATAGAGACAAAGGACAATAGATCTACGGAAAGATATGATGAACTAGAGTAAAAGAAATTATACACATGAATGGAAAAAATGAATAAACTGCAAAGTATAAAAAGATGTGCGTGTCATTGAGAGCAAAAGTTTTAATTAATTCCGTTAGGGTCAATAGTTCCTAAAGTGTAGATAAATCGTTTCTAGGCTGTGAAGCTGTCTGGTGGTGATCTCTAGTGATGTGATGGACAGCTGTACACTTAAGATAGGCAGAAATGGGTCCTTAAACTTACTAAACATCCTCCTTGTTTATGAAAAACGTGTCCGATAACATTTACGATTTGTCGTTTTCTTAAGCTATTGGATTCATATTCATGACACGACACAAGCAGTTGCAACTTTCTATAGAAATCGTGTCAGAAAACAACTAGGGCTAGTCAGTCCCACACATTGGGCTTGGCTTGAAATTCTACGGTTAATACTCTCATTAGCCCAAGCAATTACTTAAGTTGCTGCTTCAGTAACTGACAAAAAACCTAGTGTTTCGTGACTGAGTACAAGTCCACAACCCAAAAGAAATAGTGGAAAAGATAAATTTAGCTTATTGGTATTTACACTGGCCATCGACACTGTCGTCTACAAGGCAACCTTTACTCTAGTTGCATAAGAGACGAATACAATGATTTGATATTGCGTAATAACTACTTGAATCAAGACTTGAACCAGACTCTCTTCATCCTGCGCCAATTGGTTTCGTGAAATGAAAACTTGTCTCAAAACGTCAACGTTTTTGCTGCTACTAAGACCAGTTTTAAAGTCGTATTTGGGAGATGTATTGTTTCTATGGAAAACTCGCTCCTTTAATCTTTGAGAGTAGTATACCTCTGGCTAGAGTTCCAGTATGACATATTTTAAAGCTTAAAAGAGGATGAAAAAGTTCATTTATAATTAATGATTATATTTCTTAATTATCTGGAGAGTATGTTTTGCTGTAAATATCCACGGAATCTACAAAACGTGAATGGCTGAGTGGCCTCTTGTATTTCTGTTATGATAGTCTGGTGATATCAATGTAACCTTATTTATTGCCATGGTTGTGAGTTGGTTACAATTGATCCAATTACAGAAGTAGAGGGTTTTACTGATCTATTATACAGAATTCTGATCTTTGTTATCAGTTTAAGAATCAGACCTAGGTGCATATGAATAACTAAGTGATATGGAAAAGTAAAATACTCATACTTTTGTGTAGATGACGACGTTACAATCAAAAATACTTTGTCTACAAAAGTCGTCGTGATGACAATATATCTGTGTATGTACCAATCAGATGTTTTGGCGAATGATCAACCATCTGCCCAATCATATATTTTGACCAATTTAAGCACTTGGCTAATTATTATTGCATTTCACGAAACGAAGTTTTAGACCAATCACAAAAGTGGACCAGATAAAGGTTCATACTTATCAGGGATAGAATAAATTAGAAATTTAATCAATGAGTCATGTGACACTGTGTTTATTTGAAGAAGTGCAGTAAACTCAATGGTCCATTTTAAGTCAAGTTCTTATTTGAGCGTTTCGTGTCAGTTCTTCTCCCTGTCTTCATCAGAATGAGTGTCAGAGCGCCAAGCTAAATGTTAGTGCCCTCCAGATTCGACTGTGAAAAATGATACTTTCCTGGGTAACAATTTCTAATCAGCTTGACGAACCTTTGAAATGCAAAATCGCATTTGAGTGAGCGGAGTGGTTAGAGTGCTTCCGCTCTGAGGTTGTGGCATCAAATCCGCCTCTGTGGACACAGATGAGTGATTGTCAATGTGCCTGTGCAGGCGTCTAAGAGTCGCGATTGCTACCACGTGAATAGACAGGCATCCTCGATATCGAGTGACCGGCCATTATCATTATTTGAAACAGAATCCTTTTCATTTCGATATCTTTACACAAGAGTAAGGTAGAATACAAAATGGCTTCTTGTTTTCAGTAATTTTTTTTAAATAAAAATGTGGTAAATTGTTGATATCGTTTACAAGGGTAACTTTTTGGCAGTAAGCTGACTGCAACCTGGTAGGAAATATATAATTTCTGCAGTGTATTTGTTGAAGGTCATTGTACCTTGGATTTATTCATTTGTTATCAGATCAATAGTGCAATCACATAACTCAAAGGAGTGAAAGGGATGATAACATTATTCCTCCAAGTCTTTAGAATGGTTAAGCTGTCCCTATAAGTTCATGAAAGCAGTGAAACATGATATTATCATATAATCGTTGATAGCATGATATTATCTACCAAAAGCAATGAAACATGATATTGTCCATAAGCGTTGGTAGAATGAGTGCTAACATTGGTCTTTGCGACTTGCAGAATTATACACTGTCCATTAAAATTCTGCAGTTTATCAGAATAATTGTGCCTTAAAGTCTTTAGAATGGTTAAATCGTCCCTATGAATTCATAAGATAAAAGCTTTATCTACCAAAAGCAATGAAACATGATATTATCATATAATCGTTGATAGCATGAGTGCTAACATTGGCCTTTTGATCTTGCAGAATTATACACTGTCCATTAAAATTCTGCAGTTTATTAGAGTAATTGTCCCTTAAAGTCTTTAGAATGGTTAAATCGTCCCTATGAATTTATAAGATAAAAGCTTTATCTACCAAAAGCAATGAAACATGATATTGTCCATAAGAGTTGATAGAATGAGTGCTAACAATGGTCTTTGCAACTTGCAGAATTATACACTGTCCATAAAATTTTATAGTTCATTAAAATAAATTTCCCTTAAAGTCTTTAGAATGGTTATACTGTCCCTTGGAGTTCATAAGATAGTGTCTTTGCCTATTAAAAGCAGTGAAACATGATATTGTCAGATAATCGTTGATAGCATGAGTGCTGACATTGGTCTTTGCAACTTGCAGAATTATACACTGTCCATAAAATGTTATAGTTCATTAAAATAAATTTCCCTTAAAGTCTTTAGAATGGTTATACTGTCCCTTGGAGTTCAGAAGATAGTATCTTTGCCTATTAAAAGCAGTGAAACATAATATTATCATATAATCGTTGATAGCATGAGTGCTGACATTGGCCTTTGCAACTTGTAGAATTATATACTATCAAGTTCTTTAGTACGGTCGTTTAGTTGTTTTTAGACTGGTTACATTCAACAGATGATAGTATCTATGGTATGTCCATTTTGAGTCGTATATGCAAAGTCCATAGTCTCAGTTACAATTTTATACTAATTTACCATAAACAAATATCCAAACAACTTTGTATTCATTTAGCCCTACTGTATCTATCCAATCACCATTTACGTTTTTGAAAGAAATTCTGTCTATTTTCTATGATTCTCTGTTGTTACCGTTGTTCCTGAACGCTGGTCCTCAGTTGCAGTAAGCTAGGCGCACATCAAAGCATTTGCCTAAGCAATGTGTCAGTCGTGTCACTTTGCTTAATCCTGTTGCTTACCTGTGCCGTGAGAACATTTGTGACCGAGAGACAAATGTTCAACATGTGTCATAATTTTGTCATTTGAATGACTTCGCTTCACTTGTGCTGCGAATGAAATGATTTTGCTTACGACTGAGCAAAACTGCGCATGCGCAAATAATCACCAAGTTTATTTTTGTTCTTCCGCCAAACAGCCGAAAAGCATGAGCAGTGTTGTTGTTGTTGTTGTTGCTGCCAAGTCTTGAATGGGCATTCCTTCAACACTAACAAAGGCGCTAAGGACAAAATTATAATCATATTTAAAAGAGAAAATAACTTTAATTACTAACACAATAACTAACACAAAACACGTACATGTATTGATAGGTTTGTGTTGCTACAAAAATACACGACAAAACCGTTTCTTAATGTTTTTGCAGCTAAATATACTAAACGTACTTGTTAGTGTTTCACTTTCTCTGGCGAATATATTTGCAACGTCATCAAGACAAAGTTATTATTACTAGCTCTATATTTTATTTTTGACCTGTGTAGGTCCGGGGTAGAATAGGCCTAACGTATCCTCTGCGTGTCGTAAAAGGCGACTAAAAGAGGTTAGCGTCAGGAAGGGCATCCGGCCGTAAAATGATGCTCCACTCGCCAACACGCACTGAACCTGCGCGGCGAGTTATGGTTCAACCCCACGTGATGACGACACGTAATACGAAAAGGCCCTCAGTCCCCGGCAGCCGCAAGGCAGAGGGTGCTAAGAATCCCCGTGTTCCTAAGACATAACTTTACTTGAAAGATCAGAAGAAAGAAGAGAAGTTGGAGCATGAGTTGGAGAAGGCACGTTTTAAGTGGGACATCTTAGGACCAGCAGAGACAAGAAAGAAAGGAGAAGAGCTTGAGGAGTTGCAGAGTGAACGCGTGTTCTACACAAAAGGGGAAGAGGAGTCCATTGGAGGAGTTGGTTTCTTGGTGAACAAAAAGATAAAAGAGGGACAAGTAATAGAGTGGCGTCCACTACACTGAAAATTAATAGCAATTATCATCTACAAGTGATCCAGGTGTATGCACCCACGGCAAGTCACGATGATGAAG
>JANTCA010002663.1:0-11209 GCA_024741275.1 Chironex yamaguchii | reverse complement strand
AACCACTGTTTTACCACAGACATCCGCAATGAAAACATGTAGCACACTGGTACCTTGATTGACCTAGACCTTGCTATTCATGGACGAACCATGGTTTATCACAAGCAACCACTAAAAATATCTTTACCTTCCTATCTTTGATGTTGAAATCATCCCTCTGTATCATGCAAATCTGTTCCCTGAATATGCCGGACACTTTCCACATGTTTTTCCGTGTGTTTTTCAATAGCAATGGTTGAAAGAATGTTGAACCAACCGTGATGATCTGCTCATGTTATTGGGTGTCTGTCATTTGTCTGTAGTCTGTTTTGTAGCTAATTCATAATATTATGGACACATTTTGTTTTTTACTTCTTTCGTTAGGTGCAACCCATGTTTACAAATTGGACCACGCTTTGTTGAATTCAGTGTGAAATATCCTAAAGCTGTTTTCCTAAAGGTGGATGTCGATCAATGTGAGGTAAGTAATCAGTTGGAAAAAATTTCGGCACTGAATTGAGGAAAATTACGGATAAAGAGATTACAAATTAATTAATGGGTTGGAGGGAATGAAAGGAGTAGGATGGAATAAGAATAAAAAAATTAACAATTGAGGGGGAACTATTATTTGAGACTCGAAAGTAAAAAGCTGCTGGTGTCGGTATACGGATTAAAAACGTGAGTTCGATCTTTTACTCAATCTTTTACTCAGACTAAAATGAGCTATTAAACATCGCTTTCGCATTACCTTACATAACAAGGTGCACAAACCACAAGAGCTACTAATGAAGGCCTTACTACTGCAAATCCGATGCCTTTCTTAAGTAGGTCAAATTGAATGGACAAAAAACTCTTGATTATTAAACTCTGATCACCCACTCGTGTAATTGCACGCCTGTAAAATTGTAATCGGTATATTAGAAGACAGGAATTAAACTAAAGTACAAGTTGGCCATTTGATTTGTAATTTGTAAATGCCTAGCTCCGTATGACGGCTAGGTAGTACCCACCTCGTAGTGTTACAGTATTAGGCACGTTTGATAATGAGAATAAATTACCTGGGCTATTGTATCTCCATGCCCTGATGCTTTTCCATTTATGTCAAATTTCGATTGTAAAGAACCGAGCAAACATTTAACATGAAAAGATAATGAACTCTTACTCCACTTCTTTCATTTAGTTCAAACCTTTGCCGTTCAACTCAAAACTCTTGTGGGTTTTCTCAAGAATAGGCTCCAGGTTCTAGACCATCCCTCCTACTGATTTTTAGGTCAACTGAATGGATTCAATTTGTAGATGTGCACAGGATGTTTGCTTTCGTTTTTTTCTGCTGTTTTGCACACCTTTTTGTCATTTTCGGCTCCTTTCTCATTGATCAGCAGACATAAGCCACGTCATGTGTGTTCTCACACACATAAGACATACCAAGCAGTGACTGCATATTTTTATGCTTTGCATTTGACTGCTTTCCCTGTCAATCCACAGCTTATGACGTTCAAATGAAGCTCGTAACCACATAGCAGGAGTTTCCACTTACGTCAAATTTCGACTGCAAAGAACCAAGCAAACATTTAACATGAAAAGATAACGAACTCTTACTCCACTGCTTTCAATTTGTTCACAGCTTGGCATTCCAATTTGCGCTGTACGATTTGCTATACTTGACTGCTGAGTTGATTACGTTCAAGTTTCCTTTTTCGTGGACATACACACTAATGTATGCATACTTTTCTGCATTGTGTAGTAGCTTTTGCTGATATTTTATCCTCAGTTAAAGTTTTAATTGTCAATGTTCAGGATCACATCTTCTAAATCAATCATCCATTCACCTGTCCAACTATCCATCCACCTTTCTATCCACTCATCTGTCCATGCATCCCATGTTCCTCTTACTTGAGGGTTGTAGACCAATGAGTCATTATTGGATATGAGGCACAGAAACCCACTCTCTTGCCATCTATCTATTCCTCCATCTATCCATCCACTCATCCATCCACCTGTCTGTCCACTCATCAGTTTGTACATCCATGCATCTCATGCCATCATCCTTGTACCCACTCATTGATCTTTGCATCCATGTATCTATTTATGCATCAATCCAAACACTAGTTAGTCAGTGCATCTGTTTGTATATCCGTATACATTGGCAAGTGTTGTTTAAGTCATTCACAAGTCATCATCCCATAATCTGTTTTTCTCTTCCTTTAGGAAACCGCTGCTGCTCATGGAGTTACAGCCATGCCCACATTTTTATTTTTCAAAAATAACGTAAAAATTGACACGTTAAAAGGAGCAGATGCAGCTGCTCTTGAGAAGAAACTCAGGAAGTATATTGGCACTGATGACGACGATGAAACTGTTGCCGGGATTCAGGGACAAGTAAATTGGCATTCTTATTCTTTGTCTAAATGGCATATTCCCGGAGCTGCTTGCATTGCTGTTTCAGATATGCCAGTTTTTGTTACCTCGATAAATGTTTTATTATTGATAATTTTTATCTCAAAGTATCCTCTCCTGTCAGTATTATAAGTTGTTCATCGAAGCTTAGACGGATTTCAAGAGATCCTTCTCCTACCTGAAGTCTGTCTAAATTTTTTGCAATATATGAAGGAGTTAATAATCTCATATGTCACAGGATTTTCAGGAGCACATATTCAGAAATCCTTCTCTCGTCAATCACCTACGAGAAGTAACAACGAAGAAGATGATCATATCATGAGTGGTATCTAAGGCAAAGTGTCTCTTATCAGCAAACTATTGGACTGAGGTGTTACAGTGTTTCCCATGTATATAAATATGACAGTAGTTATCATTGCTTTTACCTCCTAAATGTGACGATTTAAATATTGTGTTATTTGCTGATTTTAGATGGATCTTGGATCTTTGATTAATACAACTGGATGTCATTGTCTCAATGAGGCTGATGATCATACGTTCTCAAGTATACTGAAGAAAGGACCAGAATACTTAGAAAGTGACTGTGATGAACAAGTAAGTTTAATTATTTTGTGTGTTGATTGTTATATATTATTTTTATTACTTTATATGTTTGAAATTATTTTGTATTATTTTAATTACACTATACTTGATTATATTATGTTGTTTTATCATTACACAGTGGCGGGTAAAGGGTAATTCATTAAGATTTTGTCTGAGGTTTACTTGATATATATATATCAGACTCAAAAGCCAACACTCAAACCTCCGTGCCATCATGGCACAAAGATTTGGTGAAGCGCTGTGTCTGTTGAGGTATTATGTATGTATATAACAAGCAATCAGAACACTTCTATCTCACATTGTAACTTAATAACCAATCAGAACACTATGTATTTTGATGTTGATAAAGTAAAATTCATAATGTGTAACATCGCACAGTAATCTTAAAGGAAAGTCCTCTGAAGGATGAGCTATCACCCATAGCAGACATCATCATCACCAAACTCTCCTTGAACTCACCTTATGTTCAAGTAGATTTATTATTGTCATCATTATTATAATTATCATCATTATTATCATCATTATTATCATTATCAATCTTATCAATTATAATAAGTAACGTTACAGAGTAAATGTGAATGTTTGGCAAATGGATATAAGGATTTGTGTCATCAAATGTAAAATTTAGTGTTTTAAACAGTGTTTAATTAAGTATGGAAGCAACCATTTTGAGCCTAATGATCAATCGAATAATAAATGTGTTATCAAATATTGTTGTGAAAGGAAGAAGTGGATGTACAAGTGATTCATATTATATTTATTCTTATTCATAGATTCAGTTCACTTTCTGTTTAGTTTTAAATTTTTTATAATAATTGTTTTCTTATTTACTTTTTAGCTAATTTTGATGATATCTTTCAACAAACCTGTTAAATTGCACTCATTAAAGATGCAAGCACCCAATGATGGTAAGATTTTGGTGAGAGGGTGGTTGTACTGATACACACCCTGAGTGTTCTGTTTACGAATTGTAGTGCTGTCATATATTGGATACAGTATGGCTGATCGAAAGCGACATTTCCACTTTGTTGCCATTCAGTTTTCACGTGTTTAGCAAAGCCCAGTGTAGTGACAAAAATTAACGAATAAAACCCGTAATACTATGTACAACAAATTTTGGTACTAGCAATAATACTAAGTGCCCTACTCATGATCAAAAAGTGGCATTCACCAACGTTTTACATTTAATTTCTGATATTTGCCTAACCCATACAACACGGATTATTAACAAGTGAAAACAATCATTGTTTCTTCCACAGTGTTCTTGTGTTTTTGCATTAATAAGGAAGGTAATGTCGCCCATACAAGTAACTAGCAATAATACTAAGTGCCCTACTCATGATCAAAAAGTGGCATTAATCAATGTTTTACATTTCATTTCTGATATTTGCATAACCCATACAACACACATGATTAAAAAGTGAAAACAATCATTGTTCCTTCTATAGTGTTATTGTTTTGCTATTAATAGGGAAGGTGATGTCACTGATGAGGGTAATTACTTAAACAAACATATTTCTTACTCTGACAATTACATAGTTAGTTAATTGCCCAATGACAACAACAATTTATTTAGTCCCTGCTAATTGTGGGCTGCGGTCGTATGTAGTGAGCTAGTTTGTCCTTATAATCCCCATAAAAATTTGCGACATTGTGCTGGAAACATACTTAAAAGGTTTTTTCGTCTGACCCTCTGAATTCAGAATAAGAATCATGAGAAAGGAAACTATAGATATATGGCAACCTTTTTAGCCCATACGTAGTCTAATCAAGTTTAGAAATTAATAAGCGTAAATATACTGAACAGTATGGATAGTTGACAATCAATACCCTAATCCAAAGACGTAATTCATCTATCACTCTGAAAATTTGTGACATTGTGCTGGAAACATACTGAAAAGGTTTTTTGGCCTGACCCTCTGAATTCAGAATAAGAATAATGTAAAATTTATGTATTTGATTTGAATCCATTACATGTGTCACTGACTTAATAGCCCATTTGATACGTAAATTTTAGACAATTAATCACAGTTGTAAGGATTTTCAAATGCTTTTTTGTTTGAACAATTTTGTCCTGCATAAGTAAATATTGAAAATGCCCTTTGAATTATATCAACAAGCATTATTGAAGGCAAAGTACGTTTTAAGCTCCAGGGACAAGATCTGATACAAAAACAACAACCTTGTTTACATTAATTCCTTGTTTACATTAATTCTTTCTGGAACAGAAGAACGATCGCTCCTTCCATGACATCATAAATCTAAATTCTAGCTCTACAAGATCTAATCTACAGGTACTCCATGAAATTAAACTCAAGGTAAAAATTCGAAATCGTGTACATTTTAAGTGTAATTATAAAGAGCTGATAGTATAACGATTTAAGGGATATATGTATAGAAACAGGAGATTTCAACGTTTAAGAATTTATCTGGAACAATGAAATTTTAGTACTTTAACAGCTACAAGACTATAATAGCTTAGAAAATTAAAAAGTTGATGTTGATTGTTGATGTTTATTGGAATGGAAAGAATGAAACATATGTGTATTGGAATTAAAAGCTACGGTAAGGAGCGAACGTTCTTCTGAGTATTGCAAATGGTCGCATTTTGAATATGTCGATTGTAGCATGGAATGAAATGTAAATAGGTATGACTGATGTTCAATTATCTGTTTTACAGGACGAGGTCCCAAGAGAATAAAGATTTTTAAAAATCAGCCAGTACAAGTCGATTTTGACTCTGCAGAGTCTATGGAAAGCATACAAACATTGGAGTGAGTTCTTGTTTCGTAATCAGTTTATTTCTAATGTAATTTAATAATAAGTTAATTTCTTATTTACTTGTTAATTTTATTTACATTTTTTAATCTGTATTTTTTGTTGTTGATATTGATTCATTCTGCTTATGTATTTGATTTTTATTTACTTTATACGAAGTTTTTTGTTATTTTATTTGCATGTTTTGTTTATTAAGGTTCTTTCTTTATATATAGGTATATATGTAGCTGTTGATTGTTTTTATAAACTACTACCTTAAATTGTTCTTGTCTTGTATTTTTATGGTCGAAACATGACAGTAGTAATGCAATCAACTCCATTAACATTCAGACTGCTATTAATATCTCAATACTGTATCTTTGCAAATTAGTAAATGATTGAACGATCTTTTTGTGGCACAAACCTCAAAAATCGATATTTGAGGCATTACACTTAAAAAAATACTTAGAAACTTTTTTCGTCTGACACTCTTCAGAGCATATGTATATTGCAACCTTTTGGTAAGAAACATGTATTGAAATTAGCCAGTCATAAACGAGACAGCAAAAAACAAACAAAGAGAAGATGAAAAAACAAAGCATTATTGGAAGAGCCAAATAGCCAATCACTTTATTATAGAGCTCCTTAATCTTTGTAATTGCTATAGTCCCTCCTGCCTTGATCATTTCTATCAAGGTCTGATCTTTTCCATTCTTCATTTGCTTTTTTTACTTCACTTTCTGATATTGGTGAGACTTCGTCAGCCTTAACTTTCAGAATATCATGTGTCATATCCTCGCCTCAACTCACTGGAAGTGTAAGGAGAGCCTGCTTAAGCAACAGCTGTATAGTAATTGTATCTATAGGAACATGCCACACACATGGAGGCCTGGATTGATACCTTGTGGGCAATTTAGAGGCCACACTTTTATGATCCGCTGGAACATTCACGGAGGCAGACATGTTTGTTTATGAATGATGGAAGTGATGCAAGAGAATCACAGTTGTAAAACAGAGAATGCTGAATCACCTGCTCCATTTTTAATCACATCTCTGATATAACAGATTACATGGTCAACTTCTTTGATACCACAAAGGAAAGGTATTACTTCTTTTACTTGGGGCTGCCGTTTATAAAGAAGTTGACAGGGTTGTGTTGTGCAAAGAACAGAAATACAATTGTGATTCTGACTGCCGGAGTGGACAATGCTGTTTCCTCTACTGAGTCTGCTCTCTTTGCAAGTGGATGCTCCTAGATATTGGACGCTTCTACAAAGTCAACACTACTGCAAAATAGACGCTTCAACAAAATGGAGAATACTACAAAACAAACTCTTGTATAAAGTAGACACTACTACCAAGTAAGCGTGTTCGCAAAATCAACACTGCTTCAAAGCGAACGCCTCTGTAAAGTAGACACTGAATGATGGAAGTGATCCAAGAGAATCACTGTCGTAAAACAGAGAATGCTGAATCACCTGCTCCATTTTAATCACATCTTTAAATATTGGTGGTCTGCTCTGAAGTTTATGTGCGTTAAATATTTTCTTGCTTTGTGTGAGACTTATCTTAAGTCGCCTTTACAAAACCTTTTGTCATCCCTGGCATTTTGTCGTCTCTGTCATACATGATCATGTTTTTTGTAAACCTCTGCACAAATTCTGGATACTCCATTCCCTGTTTGTGATGATAGTTCTATTCTGCTCCTTCAAACCTGGTATTAACAGTTTGCAACTTTCTTTATTGCTGGTGACTTGCTTCATTCTTACATAAAGTGATTCTCTGGTCCTCAAAATGAAATGTAAAATTGAGTGAAATGGGAATAATAACATGACAAAAGCAAGTTTATCTGACATCACAACAAGGAATTGTAAGTTTTTTTGACATCAAAACAAGCATTTTGAAGTTCATATGACATCACAACAAGGAGTTTTAAGTTTATCTGACATCACAACAAGAAATTTGAAGCTTATCTGACATCACAACATGTAATTTGAAGTTTATCTGACATCTCAACAAGCAATTTGAAGTTTATCTGACATCACAACAAGCAATTTGAAGTTTATCTGACATGAAAACAAGAAATTTGAAGCTTATCTGACATCACAACATGTAATTTGAAGTTTATCTGACATCACAACAAGCAATTTGAAGTTTATCTGACATCACAACAAGCAATTTGAAGTTTATCTGACATCACAACAAGAAATTTGAAGCTTATCTGACATCACAACAAGAAATTTGAAGTTTATCTGACATCACAACAAGCAATTTGAAGCTTATCTGACATCACAACAAGTAATTTGAAGTTTATCTGACATCACAACAAGAAATTTGAAGCTTATCTGACATCACTACAAGTAATTTGAAGTTTATCTGACATCACAACAAGCAATTTGAAGTTTATCTGACATCACAACAAGAAATTTGAAGCTTATCTGACATCACAACAAGTAATTTGAAGTTTATCTGACATCACAACAAGCAATTTGAAGTTCATATGATGTTATCAGTGTCCTCAAGCACTGCATGTTGTGTGACTGAAAATGTTTTCCTTGGTGTCCTTTACAGATTAAAACCAGACGATTTGGATGGGGAAAAACTGATATCGCTTAGATATGTTAAGTTTCAAAATGTGCAAAATGTTGTGGTATGTATGCCATAAATCCACAAATGATATTGATGATTTTTATAATATTATTGATGATAATAATGATGATAATGATGGATGATAATAATGATGATAATGATGATAATGATGATGGATGATGATAATGATCATGATGATAGTGATGATGATGGTCAATGATGTTAAAAATCATGGTGATGATGGATGATGATAATGAGCCTGATAATCATCATGATAGTGATCATGATGATGGTGATGATGATGGTCAATGATGGTAAAAATCATGATGATGATGGATGGTGATAATGATCATGCTAATAATCATGATGGATGATGTGTGATGATGATGGATAATGATGGATGATAATGATGATGATAATGATCAATGATGATGATGGTGACAATTGATGATGATTGTTCTTATGATAATAATGATGTTGATGATGATAATGATGATGATAAGTGAGTGACAGTTCTGTCTTTTCTCTGTCTCTGTATTGTTGTTGTTTTTTCCCTTTTCTGTGTAGTTTTTCATTCAAGACAATCAAGGTGGCGAGGAAACAACTGCATTGAACCGATTGATTATCATTGGTAGTCCTTTAGATTCCACAAATATGAATGAATTTAAAAGGGTAAGGCTGTAGAAGAACATAATGAATTTCATTAATGCATTGTAATTCATATTTAACTTGGACATACACGGCAATTGATGCTAAATCCATAATGACTCATGGTATGCCAAGTTGATGTGATAACTGTTCATCCTTGTTAGATTTGTGAGCTTTTTGACTAACTCACTCACTCATCCACTCACCCACTCATTCATCCACTCACCCACTCATTTACTCATTCATCCACTCATCCACTCATTCATTCACTCACTCATTCACTCGCTCATTCACTCACTCACTTTGATTTATCCCAGCCAGTATATCTTCTTTCGAGTTCCTCTGTATTTGACCTATCTTTTTCAGTTACAGAACTGTATCTAAAGAAATTGACAGATTATAATATGAAAAAAAAATTATAGCAATACACAAAACTCCTTGTAGGGTGATGTCATTGTTCATTGATGTTATAGTATAGTATAGTATAGTATAGTATAGTATAGTATAGCACAGTATAGTACAGTATAGCATAGTATAGTATAGTATAGCACAGTATAGTACAGTATAGCATAGCATAGTATAGTATAGCACAGTATAGTACAGTATAGCATAGCATAGTATAGTATAGTATAGCATAGTATAGGATACTATAGTATAGTATATTATAGTATAGTATAGTATAGTTTAGTATAGTATGGTATGATAAATTATAGTATGGTACAGTATGCTATGGTATGGTATAGTATGGTACAGTATGCTATGGTACGGTTTAATATAGTATAGTATAGTATAATATAGTATAGTATAGAACAGTATTCCTGATTGTTGTTTCACTACCTTGGTAGTCTGACAATGGAAGGAAACATAACATGGAAAAGGCTTATTACTAATGACATGATAAACTTCATCCTTGTGTACAACTAAGTGTATAAAGACTAATATTTTTTTTAATGTCTTTTGATTATCTGAAGGTTGCTGGCAAAGCTGGTGAAAGTCATTAGTTTGACTTGCATACACTAGAAGAATAGAAAGTAGGATTTCTGAAGGAAGAATATATGATTTTGCAAGAATCTTATGGCCAAGATGCCCCAAGATGGGAGAGGTAAGACTGTTTTCAGGGATACAGCAGATGACTTTAATGTGAGAGAATTGGATTGACCGATTCAAGCAGCATGTATCAACACACATTCGCACAGGTTCGACCAGCGTCCACAAGCAACCCCTTCCACTTTGTAAATCTTGTCTTATGACTAAGGAATGCGACTCTGCTATAGGACAGCATCTTCTAAACAGTCCATCCTGTGCCAGACTGTATAGTGACGACCTGTTTTTGGTGGTTTCTAAAGCAAGGTCAAAATTTCGTCTTGCGTTTTGGATTAACATATTGTAATATGTTGACCACATGTTGTAGTGGTCCAGGCTATTAGATTAGAATTTCAAGAAATTGATAGTTTGATAAAGCGTGCTTCACTATTGTAGTATCTCTCAAGTTTATCCTATGACTTGTGTTTATCTTCAACACGTACCGTGTATTATCAAGTACCTATAGATAGAAAATCTGAGAGGGTGGGTCATATGGAACCCCTGATGATCCCCTGACTAAACCATAAAAGTCTATTTTTAGAATTAAGGTTTCAGTGTAGTTTGTAACCTGGAGTATCTAGCGATATCTTCCACCACCGATATGCTGACGTACTCGGGACGCTTACCAGGACTGAGCAATTTCTCTTAAGACGGGCAAGTTAGATGATATTGTAGTGCCATGGAGCTAGTATATAACTATAGAGTAGAATAAATTGGTAATGTTTGCACCCTTTTGAAGAAAATGGTCCGTCTATGAATTTTCAACGTACAAGGTCTCAGTCATGCAACAGAATGATTGATATGTTTAGCATTGATGATATATAGACATGTAGGACTGGGACCAAGTGAGCACAGTCATCATCATCATCATCATCATCACCATCATGATCATGATCATCATCATCACCATCATCATCATCATCATCATCATCATCATTATCATCACCATCATCACCATCATCATCATGATCATCATGATCATCATCACCATCATCATGATCATGGTCATCATCATCATCACCATCAGTATCATCATCATCATCATCATCATCATCATGATGATCATCATCATCATCATCACCACCATCAGTATCATCATCATAATGATCATCATCATCATCACCACCATCAGTATCATCATCATAATGATCAT
>JANTCA010002662.1:0-11209 GCA_024741275.1 Chironex yamaguchii | reverse complement strand
AGTATGATTTTAGCGCAATGTCGCAAATTTTCAAGGCGATTTTCAAGTTTTGTACCACAAAAAGATTGTTCAAGATATCAGATTCTAATTTGCACTTTCATTTTTAGAATTGTTGACAACTGCCATATTCTCTTTTTTTGCCATATTCTGGTCAAATCATTTAACCTATCTTAGAACCATTTACAGCTTTAAAGATCCAGGGCGGCGCTCCCTACTTTTCTATACGGGGGGTCCGTGCCAATATTTGGGGTCTGAGGTTTTACAAAAAATATATTTGGGGTCTGTGAATTACAACTTAAGATATTCAATACTTGGGGTCTGAGAATTGAAATCCAAGTTGTAAAAGAAAAGCTGATTTTAAAGTTTCGATGATATAAATATTAGAATGAATATTTGAAATAAAGTATTAAGAAAATTGAAAATGGGTTGAAGATGTAAGATCAACAAAACATTCCTGAAATGGACCCCCGTATAGAAAAGTAGGGTTTCCCCTGGCTTTAAAGAGACTTGTCTTTTGTTCATTGGTGCAAACGAGTCAATTAATTTCTCAGTCTTCGGTGTTCTCTCTGCGAACTTGCAGGAGTTGAGCGTTAAGTCTTTTCTCGGACATGGTTGACCAAATTGCTGTCAAAGTGCTACTAAGCTTCGAAAATAATATTTCAGGTTCTGCTGTTGTCATCGTCAACTCAGTCAGAATGTTTAGCACATTAGGGAAGACGTTAGCTTGGCAGTCGCCTAAGGTACTGATAGCATTATTTGCTACTGGACATGCTCCACATGGCACCCATTACTGCTTCCAAATTTCATATTTTCCTTGTCCAATTCTCAAGGGCTCCAAAAGGCTCCATATTTTTCTGCTCAGTAATCCCGGTAGCTTCTTGATACAAAACATCATTTCATGGAAAGCAAATTAAAGGTTGAACATTTTCTCAGTTTGCGTAAAGAGAAATCAAAAGTTACTGAAGCACTCTGTTGTGTCTCAATTTGAAAGTGAATTTTATCAATAAAGTTTTTTTTAGAAACAAAGCACAGCAATAGTACTCAGTTTGTTACTTCTTTATCATCAGCTGTCAGATTGTTTCTTGAATACAAAAATACCTATGTCAGTATATTCATTCTCGATCCTTTCTTCCCTGGAAAACATAAAGTTGTAACCTATCATTTAAACTGACAGAGAAGACGAGGAGAGGTTGACTCGCATGGAAATCTGTTGCTTGTGTAAAAATATGCTTTTGTCAGAAAATGTGAGCTTTGACATATTCTGTTCAAATCAACTAAATAGCTCAAGTTATAGCATTGTCATGATTATGTGAGTACTCAAAGGCTTTACAAGTTCGAACACTTCAAAACACTCCAGCTTTTTTGTGTGGCTATTAAACTTTTTTTCCCAGGAATCTTCTTTTAGACATGGCTCTCCCGAAACTGAAGTGCGGGTTCCTCCCCTTTTGGGGAGGCTATAAAAACTGCTATGAACTGAAAATTGGCCATTTTTTGTTAACGTCAACCGAACCAATATAACCTTTATTCCATTCTGCATTAACTAAAATGTATGCCAAACAGTGGCGGCTGGTGCTAATTTGCTTAAGTGGGGCGATAGCTCTGATAGGTTTTCACAACAACACCGCGCTGAACATTTTGCACACAAGGTTCCCTGTGATTTCTTGAGATAACGGGCAGATTCAATTTTGCCGCTGAAATGAGGGAAAATCGTCTGATGTCGCCGACAGTCAGTATGACCTATGCATGCCCAGGTGCTAAAATCTTGGGTGAATTTTATCGTCCTTGCTGTTCACGGTCAAACACTACAGAAAAAGTAGAATGCAGCCCTGCGATCTGCTTCAGGTCAACAACCCTCAGATAACTTTGGAAATGCGTTGACAGTTAACTCTGCAGAGAAAGACAATAGGAAATCACGGAAAGTCGTTCCTGAATATGACTAGGAGTGACAAAATTTGTCAATTCAGAAAATAATTGGATATGGACCTTCTCTGTTTTTTAATGGTGGGGCAATGCCCATGCCGTCCCTGATGCCAAAATAAAAGAGAGACAAAATAAGCGTTGCAATCCTCAGCTAACCAACAGTCAAGCCAACGAACTTTCAGTACCTAGTGGTACAACTTCAGCAACTGCCAGTGTGAACTGTTGCTTCACCTTCACGATATAATCACTATTTAACTCTTAAACTATCAGTAAAGGCTATCATATGGCACTGTTGCAGTAGTATGGCCTATAACTCGTCACGAGTTATTAGTAACAGTGGCGGCCTGGCCGTTATCGTGACGGATAAATTTTTTTGTGGCAACTCGATAAAACGCCAATGGGGACCTTAGATGGCTAAAATCAACATGTTAGCAGTGGGGGCTTATTCCAGGGGGGTTATTAAAAATTTGTGATTCTAGGGTGGGGCTAATTGGAGGGAAGGGCTTATTCTAGTGGGGGTGTGATTCGAACATCTACTGTAATCACATGACCAACGACATACAGGTGCAAGAAAACATGAGATCCATAGTACGTGCCCATTGCTGTCTTCCAGTACTCTCAGAGCTTCCTGATTACAAGGTCAATTCCTCCTGATCTTTGATATAATCAATACCTGATTTGCGATCAGTGTTTAAGTCTGGGTGATCTACTTTCTGCTTTTACCACATGCCTATTGGGGGAGACGGGTAATGCTTGAGCAAAGCAAAACCTAAACGTTTGCCTGGCTGTTGCACATGGCAATGTTTCCATATTTATTGTTTTAGCAATTGTAGTCATATTGAAATTGATTGATGCTACAGTCAAACACAATCTGGCAAAAACTAGTTCTGGAAGGGCTCCAAATTTATTGCTAGAAAACAAGACAACATAAAATAGTACTACTTCAGTCTAAATATTCAATCTGCTGTACATTTCTTGAAAAGTTTCAAACCTCTTGATACTGAATAAGTAGATTAATAGGGAGATGAACTCTTCCCTAAACATTGCGACGATATATTATCTAAAGTACTTCTCATACAAAATACATTGTGAGACTCAATGAAGCTGCAATGAACAATGCAAGTCTCACATTATTTCAAACATTCTACTGCCTTTCACTTCTGTCGAAGACCTTATTTTGTTCTTTATTGCTCTTTTCCCTTTCCTCTGTGACAAATTCCTCATCACTGTGTGCCATACGTTGTTGAAATGTTAAGAAAAAAGTCTTACGGAAAAAAACGGAAGTTTAAAGAAAGTATCCCAACCCGCGCACCGTTGCATACAGGTCACACGCTCTAGCAAGTGAGCGACGGTCACTTAGATTTTATGAGGTGGACCTATGTTGTCGTGGGCTGATGATTGCGTTACTAAATGTTAATATTATGTCTATGGAACACAAAAATAGCCATGTTATCGCCTTTTTCAAGGAGTAAATGCTTAGTTATGGGCGAGTGAGTCTTATAATATTGTTATAATTTATACCAACGGGCGTTTTTTTAAAGTTTGAAGGAAGTTGCATCCAAGAAATTCCATTTGTGCAACACTAACTTTTTTCTCTACGTCCGTCTCTGGAGTATTTACTTCAGTTTATTATACGGAGCGTCCAAAGTAGCATGGGCCTTTGTTATTATACAGAGCGTCAAAAGCAGCAATGGCCTTCGTATTTTCTATTTACTTTGTTATTTACGATGATATAGATGCCCTTCAGATGTCTATATCATTGGCTATTCACCATATTCACATTTAAGCAGTTATGTGCTGGTCCCCTGTGGTTACAGCTCAACATGGTCAACATGGCCGACAACGAACAGGACAAGTCACCATCAAAGAAAGGAAAGAAGGCAAGAAAACCAAAGATTGAGACCCCAAAAGGAACTAAACAAAGTGAAAATGATCCTCTAGTGCAAAGGAGACGTAGTGACCTTTGTGCATCAATACATCAATGTATGGAGCTATGGGAAACAACAAATCAATCGAGTTTCCAAACATTAAATTCGCTTGCAAGTTTATATCCTCAAATACGAAGCACACAGGACGATGATCTTGGCTCTCACTTACCAGATGGCTGCTTCATGCTTTATAAAAAGAAATTACTCAATACGAGGGAAATGTTGTTTGTAGATCTACTTGAAAGTATGAACAAATTGAGTGGTATTGTTGAGAGGTTGAAGTCATGTTCACAAAGTTTAAACGTGCTCTACCTAAGTGATGTCGAAGCAGAGGCCAGCGAGTCAGATCAAGTATGTGACAATCAACTTTCTTCGCATACAAGTGATTCTTGTAAGAGTATAAAATCGTTTTTCCTCTTCAAGTCCGCTAGAATGATCCTGGACTGTTTTGCGAAAGAACTGTTATTAAAACGATTTATGGTTGCAAAATTTCAAGATGCCTTTTCATCGTTGACGACTGATTTTTCAACTCAACTTCCACTTTACTCTTCAGTGTGGTTACATCAGCCTTATATACACGATAGCATATTAATGACAGTGGACAGTATGTTAGTGGAAGTTGGACTTAAATAACCAATTTCCTCGAAGTGCAGCAGAGAGAAATGATCAGAAGAAACAAATCTAATCCGGATACTGTTTTCCAAAGGAAGCCGACAGAACTTCAAGACGCCACTGGTTCATTGTCTGCTCCAAGATGATTCTGTCCAGCTCATAATTCGTATACAACCAAATCACAAATTAAACATGCAATTGGCAAAGTTCAACAGACTTATTTACAATCTGGTAAGAGAAAGCCTCAACCAAATAGTTTATTGTGGAGTCTTGTTATAGTTAACTTTAAAGATTGTAACAGTATTTGGCAACCAAGCTTGTCACTAGAAATGCACATCCTCAGAATACCTGCTCTTGGGATACCTGCTTCTTAGTGGTAGTTCCTAATTCCCTCCCTTTAATGGTCACCAGATAAATAGAAAACGAGAAATTAATAGGGTATACTTGTAAAACAGCCAGCACTGGTGAGATCTCTGCACTCCGTAAATTTATCCATATTTTTGTTTCGACTCAAATTTTGTCACTGGGAGAAAGTTATTCAGTTGAAAGCATTTTGGTAAAAATGAATACAAGAATTACAATGCTTAATAATTAACTGGGAGTTTCCCGTTTCCCAGAAATTTTCCGAGAGTAGTCAAACAGATGACTATGACCAAAGTTGTTATTCTTACTAGATAGCACTATGCTTTAGTGTGCAGAAAGCTACATTGTCTTCTTTCAGGTGAGGTACTACGAGAAATGCTCCAGGACCTTACGTTTCAAAATGCCAGTGACATTTTTACGAGGTCTTCATGATATCCTGGCTTCTTATAATGAGGGTGATAAATTATCCTTCACATTTGGATATTGCTGAACCTTTCCATGATGCATAGCACTTTCTTTTTATACGTCAGTATTTTATTGCAATCAATGTAAGAACGGTACCTTCCACGTCGCCCATAAATCACACCTTAGCAATCCTCACCTATACATTATGCTTGTCAACTTAACAGATTCCTGACATCTCTGTGGTATGTTATTATATAATGGTTATAAATGCTAAAAGATGAGAGCCCATCCTCTGCACTGCCTTTTCTTGATGCTTACGTTGTATAAGGCAAGACACTTAACCAAAACACATATTTAAAACCTTTTATTTCTTTACCCTTGATAAATACTCTTTCTGTCCAAACATTCCTGATAGTATTTACAAATTTACAACAGCTGAAGTTGGAAAGGTTTACACACAACATGAAATGACTGTTACAAAAGTTGTGCATGTCATTGGGCATTGTCCAAAAATTCCTACAGACAGTAGGTTTCACAAAAGGCATGTGACTTCACATGTGGCTGCGCCAAAGTACTGCCTGATGGTACAATATCAAAGGTCAGAAGCAAAGTATGATTTTCAAGAACATATACAAGAACATATACCAGGGTAAATTAAAACAACTCTAAGGGGCAATAGAATACTTCACATCTACAACGTGATAAAAATGTTGACCAGCTAGAGCATCATTGTGCCCTAACAGCATAACTAGTTTCTACCTGTACCACCTTAAAATACTACCTTGCATTGCGTCTAACCTAATAATATTAAGACCTTATTCCACATCCATTAGTAAAGGCCATTGATGATCATGATAACAATGAAGAATGTCAATGACAATATTAATGATGGTGATACCAATACAAGTCCCTTTTAAAGACAACAGTTACTACCCTCTTTAACTTCCTAACAGGTTTACACCATGATATTTTTATTCACAGTTATACCATCATAACGTAAGAAAAGGTGGGCAACAGGGTGGTTTAGTGATGACATAGGTGCTACTGCCGAGACGATGGCAAAGACAATGAAAAATATTGATGCAGTAAGGTTAAAGAACCACGTACACTTCCATGTTAAGTGTTTCATTAAAAGTATAATCATATGCAACCATAGGGCATTCTTAGCAATATCCCTAAAATGTCATGCAATATTATCATAGCACAACATGTAATGTTGTGTGGTGTCTCTGCCCCTAGTGAACACTTTGGTAATATTAACAAAAACGAATATGAATCAAGAATGTAACACAACATGTTGCATGTGCTTTTTCAAAGATTTACTTCCAAGTCAGGTCATAATCAGGGTGAAATGCTTATTGCTTTTTGAGATTTCAAAAATGTTTCTTCCATCAGTACCTTTAAACTTTATCAATTTACATTTACCCTCTTTATTCATCATCAATGTACACAAAATACTTTCAAAACTCTTTTGCTTAAGGTGTGTTAGTATTATGGAGCAATTTCCCTTGAGGGAAACTGTTGTATGCTTTTGGGAAATACCGTTGCTGTAGTTTAACGTATATTTGATAAGTGGCATCTGGTTAACTCAAATTAGTATATTAATTAATGTTTCGATATTGTTGTAGCAGGTTAAAAGATGCTATATTCCTTAATTGGCTACAGTAACATTGATAAGAGTGATAAGTCACCTTTATACATTTCAGAGAGCATATATTAAAGGTCAGAAGTGTAAAGAAACCAATTAAAACCATAAAAACTTCAAAAAAAAGTTTTATTGCAGTTGTTTTTTGAGTGCAAAAATGTTTTGTTACCTTTTATAAATGTTTACCCATATCAATCCTTTGATATATTGATGTAGTTTTTAACTTTAAACTCGCAAATTCATCACAGTTATGTAAAAATTACACCTATTAATTTTATAGTTCGACAGGAACTTTTCCAGGTAGAGTACTATGCTTTCCAACACTGAATGCTTTTCTGCATAATTTACAAAAAATCATCATCAAAAAACACACCTCCTAAACAATTGCTAAAACAATGAGTGTAATACAATACGTGTTATGCATCTACCATATGTTCAACCAAGGGTTCTTCAAAAAAAAACAACACCCAAGGTAGACCCTATTTTTTTAAGATAATGACAATGCCATTCTATTCACTGTTTCTGATGTATGCTTTTTATGCTTGACTGCATTTGTCTAAATTCTCTTCTTGCATTTTTAAAACTATTTACTATGTACCCAATTTGCTTTGTGCTCAAAAGGCCATCAGGAAACTGGTAAAGAAACTAATTTCATCCAGGATACGT
This sequence comes from Chironex yamaguchii, assembly GCA_024741275.1. NCBI lineage: Eukaryota > Metazoa > Cnidaria > Cubozoa > Chirodropida > Chirodropidae > Chironex > Chironex yamaguchii. The sequence continues at coordinate 3,670 of JANTCA010002662.1, read as the reverse complement.
ACTCAGGCTCAGTCACATGTAATCTAACTGGTGTTCACCACCCCACAACTATTTTTAAACCAGTGCAAATGAAAGCCTATTAGTCCATTCACAGCAATAAATTGCCACCTCAACAAATTTATCTTGTTTACATCTTAACAGTGAATAAAATTTGATAACCAAATGACAGTACGTAATTAAAGGTAAAGCACTGACTCAAAAAGATAACACTGCCCCACTACATCAACATAAAAGTTCAACCTTTTAATATTGAAAGATAAGTTCAAAGTAACCTAATTGATTATCAAAATTAACAGTCATGACAAAATCATCCTCATCAACAAACAGTTCCACCATCTCATTGTCCAGATTGACTAAGAGGCTGAAAAGAAAAAAGTTATCATTGACAAAAATGTAATTTTTTGATAGAAATTTCATGTAATTTTTGTACACTTAGTTTACAGCAATAACACACAGTATATACTATAAATAATAGGTATATTTACACAATTTTATTACACTGTGTTCATTTATAGAGTTTTATGTATTTTAATTAAAATTTTGTTTAAATCAGTTCCATTTGAGGTCTTAAAATCTTAACTAAACTTGTACACTCTAGGCAAACCAACTCCATTGTGTTTAGTTAGCTCTACCAGAACTAAATGGATCTCAATACTTCCCATAAATACTTCCTATGTATTCTTCCCTTACACTGCAATTCCTTCACAAACGTATTTGTAAAAGGCTTTCTCTGGCTAATGTTATTAATAATATTAAAATAAGAAATTCAGAATCATCACTCTGCACTCTGATAATTCATGGTGTATAACAACCATACAAACAACGTTCAGCAACCAGCCTATGTATGAATAAAATGATGGTATTTTATCACTGATCGTGGTCAAGAAGGACAGCTTCTCAATCTTGATCAAACTGAACTGAAGACTCAATCACTCACTCCACAAGATTTTCAATCATAATCATCTTTTTAATCGCCTATGAATTCACCCCATTCCAAGACATCAGAAAAATATGTGAAATTGTGTTTTATTTTTTTAGTTTGAATTACATTTTAATATAAACAGAAATGGAAGCTTTGTGTAGCAAAAAAGGGAGACATAAACAACTGTTTAGAAACTTGAACTACAATATACAGGTCATACACCAAATGTATAAACACTGATAGTCCATCGGATACTTATAAATGAAATAGACAAGAAACAAATCTAGATCATTAGCAAATTAAAAAATAAGTGTTCTAATACCAACTGTGAAAATGAAACAACACACAAACACTTTGATGCACCACTCTCACCCTTTCCTTGTCCTCTTGTATACATTTTTAATCATCTCAGCTGGCATTCCATATTTTGTTGCAACCTTGTAACATAAAACAAAATAAAGGTTATTATAAAACGTCACCAACCTGAAATACATGGAAAAAGGTCAAAGAAGCTTAAAATAACTTTAATGCCTCAGGCAACCTTTTCCATTCACCACAAGATCATAAGACCAATGATCCAAGACTGCATCAATTATCATCCAACTAGTGGACAGTTTTCAACAATGCCTACATATAGAGGTTGCACGGCAGTCTTTACTATGACCTGCCCTCTTTGCAGTATCAAATATTGATACAGATTGAACATAGTAGAGTATATTGGTTTTTTCAGTACATGTTCTTGAAACCGGCTACTTATGTGATGATATGTGATAGAACTTTGTCAGTAATAACGTAGCTAATTTTATCCACAATGAATCTTATGGTCAGTGATATGGATTAGCTATCAAAAGGACATAAATTTCACCCACACAAACAGAATTCAACAATGCTCAAGTAAAGATTGGTACTGAGAATTTTAAATGTAGTATGAGACTGAAATGGTATTTTAGAGACAGTAGTTATGATGTAGATAAATCTTGAAATCCAGGACAAGCGAAATTGTACATAAACAACATCAAGTAACATTCAGAACAAGTTGATCTTAATACTTTCTTAAAATCTCACGTACATTCTAGAATGCCTTCAAGTAACCCCCAAAGGTACATGTATGGCCATTTAACAACCACTGCTTTGAAACCATCGTTTGCATTTGAATTTAGTTTGAAAGTTAGTTCGAAATTTAACAAATTTAACATTGATATTTTTCACCAGTGTTTCACTTGCTTTCATTACCTGTTGCAAGCAACGAGACTTGTTGGCTTATGTCTGCTTCCCAAAAATGTGAGTGTAACCATTGATAAAAACATATGTGAGAAGTTAGTCAAGGAATGTGAAGAAGCTGGGTGGAGTTTAGAATGCCACATGGTTGAAGTTGGATGCAGAGGATTTGTGAGTGTAAAGATGAGACAATTGTCTCTTCTCGGATTGAGTAGGAAGGAGATTGGAAGTACTATCAAGCAGATGCAGGAAAGATACAGTGAAGAAGGAGAGCTACTGAATACAGTTGAGAAGAAGACAGCCTGCTGCATGCAGTATTACTGTTTGTAAGTGTGGTGTAAAGCTTCGTGACATCTAACGTGAATTATGAAAATATTATTACACAAATGTGATCAGAGTGGAGCGTGCAATTCAAAATTGTCTTGTAAGAACTTAAAATTGATTGGAAGGGTTTCAATGACTTGAAACAGGTCACACTAAGTTCTGTTCACTGAATTTCAGGAAGAAGAGTCTTTTATAAAAAGTCTTTTCAAAGTCCACATATTGGAAGATTATTGAAATAAAAATTATTGTTACTTACTGCTCTTTTTAAATCATCTGTGGTTAAATTTTCCAATAAAAGTGCATTATATATTTTTTCCTCCTCTTTCTTGACATAAATAGTTACAGCTGTTCATTCAATTAAAAGGTAATATAAATAATTATTACATAAATTATAACACAAATGCAGGATGATAATTGAGAAGCACTCAAACATACAGCTACAAAAGAATTAATACTAATTGACATCAAAACAAATATGAGCTATTGATTACATTTCATATGCAAGAGAAAGTATGAGATAATATCGAGAACATTGGCACTGAAATATAAACCAATATCAAAACCATACTACTTACATCCAAATACAAGGCAGTTACTAAATCCCTAGTCTAAATAAGACAAAAGTCATAGATACACATCAAGATAAATAGGGAGACAGACAGGTTACCAGCACACCGGTTTGGCCTTGAAAGTAATCAACGATCTTGGCTTAAACATGGGTATTGATGACTACAACTTTTAATACAACTAAGAAAGCCATCAGTTACTTCAAACTTTATTTCAAATTCCTTAATTATCATACCAGGCACTCTTTTCTTTACAACTCTTGGATTCTTGTACTTTGGAAAGACAGATAAATCTTCTAGATCATCCTAAAAAATCAAACATTACAGGTACTGATAAGAAGATAGTACATTTGATGAATAATTGAGGGAAATCTCCATTCTCTATCTCAGCACACAGACGTGCTTTAGAATATGCCATATACAGGTTTGGTAAAGAAAGTTTAAAGTCCTGGGTATCACCAACCAAAACCCTGGAGTGGGAAGGCAGGAAATTTATTAATATTTATTTTCTCTAGCAGTCTAATCCTTCATCAGTGTCAGATATTTGTAATACCTCAACAGACACAGTGCTTTATATATATTCATCAAGAGTGGAGCATCACCACAATAGCTGCACTAAGTGGGAGCCGACCGGGCTCGA
>JANTCA010002661.1:0-11210 GCA_024741275.1 Chironex yamaguchii | reverse complement strand
GATAGATAGATAGATAGATAGATAGACAGATAGACAGACAGACAGACAGATAGATAGATAGATAGATAGATAGATAGGTAGATAGATAGACAGACAGATAGATAGACAGACAGACAGAAAGACGGACAAAAGAAAGACAGATAGATAGATAGATAGATATATAGATAGATAGATAGATAGATAGACAGACAGACAGACAGATAGATAGATAGACAGACAGACAGACAGACAGACAGAAAGACGGACAAAAGAAAGATAGACAGTTAGACAGACAGATATTGTTAGATATTGTGGCATGCTTTTGATGTAATAAAGAAATGAACCCTAACAATATTTACACCATATGTCATGCAATTACGCCGGAGTGAGAAAAGAAAAGCGAAAAAATGTTACCTACCTACTACAGCCATTGCTACCATCGAGGCAATATTCCATAAATTTCCGCAATTTGCCAAACGTTTCTGGCTTCAAGGCAATACAGTAAGGTCTGTACGAGGCCACAATGTGCCTAGGAAAAATTAACAACCAAAGTTAAACCTTTTGGTCAGCTAGTTATCTAAAGATCTGTACCATGCCAGTCTTCTCGCTGACACAAAATCTTGTAAAGTCAATTGATTCACAAGGGATACTGTTCAGACCAAGGATCCTACAACAAAAATAATTCTTAATGTACAGTATTCGTCTTCTAATGTTAATAAACAGTCACAGTTACAATATAATTCGTTTAAAATAGTACTCAAGTCTTTATGGGTCAGCCATATACAAACCTAACCTTACTTTTATTCATTTAACAGGGTCATGCTGTCTCCTATATCTAACTAGTAAAAACGGTGATAAATGGACTTCTTATAAGTATAAAATATATGCCACTTGTAAGTGTATAGGCTAACAAACAGACACTCGATTGGAATTGAATGACTAAGGGTCATTCGACCTATCGAGCTGTTTAGCTCTGTAGGAGGGGCGTCTGGGTTGCAGTTGTGAGACCCGGACAGGAAAATCCAGTGGTCAGTGGAAAATACTACTACAGGCAAGATACATCCCTGTATTCCACCATCCGTAACTATTTGCTTGCTAGTTTCGTACTCTATCTGGCAAATAACTCCAGATACGTATAAGTGTGCAAATAGAAGATAAATACAAGTACCTGTCTGTTGGTGGTGCAGTAAGAGCAATACTATGCGTAGATCCAGCTGATATCTGATGTATCTTGGCATCTGCTAGACATGGAAGCTTCTGGGGTGTCACAACTGGTGTTATCGAATGCCGTAATCCACATTGGCCCATCGAATTATTGCCCCAAGCATATACTTCGTGTTCTGTGGTATGAAACGGCAAAATTATGACCTCAGTAAAACAATGTGGAGCCGTTGCAATATGCAGTGTATTTTTTTATAATATATAGCACGCCAAACTATCAATGCCAATTTGTATATATTAATATCTATCAAGACTTGTTTGGTAGTCTCTAATTGACGATATCTCGCCCAAATGCTGACGGAATCTCAAGGTACGAAATTAGCGGCAGGCAATAGCTGAAATTGATAATGTAAATAACTTGCCATCACATAGTCTTAAATGCTGAAGTAGATACCATCACGAACTATTACAATGCAAAAACGTCTCCTTACCTCTAGTTAATGCTAAGCAATGATTATCACCCATTGAAATGTCCACAACAAAATTATTTTCTAGTGCTTCGATAACTTTTGGTGTTAGAAACACAGAGTCGGCTGCTCCGGAACCAAGGCATGGACCACATCCCCAGCTGTAGAGCTGTAAAAAAACAATCAAATATCACAAAGATGGCCTGACCACGACCATAAACAAACTACAAATCGACCTACGGCGACGGTCTGTAAACGAGGTCAAGCAACAAGACGACCTAAGTTTATGGAACATTATTATATTCCAACTAAGCATCTTACAGAGCTATGCCTTCTTTGAAGAAATAGCGCTGTACTGACAGCTTGTAAACTAGTGTTATAAAATTGGATTGAAGACAAACAAGGAAGCGTTCACTTTTGGGGGAGAAAGAACGTTGATGGAGACGACCATTAGAACCAAAAAGAGATAGACGGACTTGAAAATGGCTGGAACAAAGAAATATGGGAAGAACGAACGTAGAAAGGTCTACAGAGAGGAATGATTAACTTAGGTAAGCTTGACATGAGTTACTCGGCTGTCAGTCACTCGGCCAGCAAGTCAGTCAGTCCGTCCACCCGTCCGTCCGTCATTCGGTCAGTCAGTCCGTCATTCGATTGGTCAACCAATCCTTTAAGCAGTCCGTCCGCCCGTCCGTTCGTCAGTCAGTCAGTCCGTCATTCGGTCAGTCAACCAATCCTTTAAGCAGTCCGTCCGCCCGTCCGTTCGTCAGTCAGTCAGTCAGTCAATGTGTCTCTCGATGGCAATACAAACGCAAAGAGTACGACAAACAGTAGAGTAAAGCAGAGACAACGGGTACCAAAACAGACTTGTGCAAAGCCAGAGCAATGACAGGGAAATTAAGACAGACAGAGAGACAGAGAGTTATATACTGAGCAGATTTTTCTTTTGGTCGACCGAAACGTGTTTACTTACTAGTCCATTCGCGGCTACAGCAATGGAACATTGACATCCAGCTACCACTTTTCTGATTCCGATGGCATCAAGATTTTGAATCACCTTATTGAAGAGAATGCATCATTAAAACACCATAAAGTTAGAAAGTATGATTTATACAAAACAATAATGTCATACAGGATTTGAGAAACAAAAATTCGGCATGGCATAGTTTGCTGTAGTAGGGTATAGTACCAGACTCAAGAGCGTTATTAATAAGAGCTTCTACATAAAAGGAAGGATGGGGGTTGCAAACATACAAAAGTAATCGATCAAATATTTGTGAAGTGGGGATGTAGTGTTGAAGAGAGAATTGTTGAAAAAAAAATCACGATCACAGGTCTAGTAATTGGTGCCTTTAATAAAACGTGTTTATCAAAAATATGTGTAATGGTCTTTTAAACGGTTTCTGTAAATTAGCAAACGTTATTTTGCTATAGCATATTTACGTTAACAGAAAAATATAATTTTATTTTCAAATTACGTGGCGACTTTTGTATGATAAAGTTCAATAATGGAGAGAGGGTATGAGAGCAATCAGTTTTTAAATGGCCGGAGCAGTGCGGCTATAATAGAGCATTTACGAGAATGTTAACATCGATTGGTGTACGGTCTAGTACATACCACATAACAATGTTATCAGTAAGGTGCGTACAACTTTACAACTAAGTACTGCATTAGTGTATGACAATAAGATTTATTTTTTAAACGGTGCCGAGAAGAAAATTCAATGAACGTTGAATACCTTTGGGTAAAAGCATTTGTTGTTTTCGCCATGGCCAAGTTTTCCTAAAGCAAAACATAAACAATAATCTATAAGAATGCACATTAGGAGTAATAAACTTAACCCATACTAATAGCAAACGACAACAACATCAAATCGTTTCACGATGGATCATTCCAGTTAGGCTTGATTGCAATTAATTTCACCTCAGATAAACAAATAAACAAAAAGAAAGTGATAAAATCATTTACGAGATTAAATACGGGCAATTTGCAGGACTAATCTTAGCATGACGATATTTCTGCTTACCACTGTCACCAGAGCCAAACGACCACACCGTCATCCCATCCTGTGACAATGCCAAAGTGTAGGCACTTCCACATGCTACCTGTCCCACAAGGCCAATATTTTTCACTTTTACAGGCACTGTCTTGCTTGAACTATCACCATGTCCTGCGTATAAAAAGCGATAAAAACACACCTTTAAATATGCTTACATTATGTACTGACGAGGGGCATTTGAGACCAAACAATAGTAGCAAATAGGAGTTTAAGATCAGCAAGCAAAAAGGAGTTTAAGATCAACAAGCAAAAACGACCACGAATGGCCTCAACCAAGACATGGCTTTAGTCCACTGCAGGTTTGTGTTTAGATTGCTACACGTTACATTTACCGAACTTAATGTCAATAAAATACATCTATGCTGTGAGCAGGCAAAATACTCCTCTTGTGGGCTGACTGTTACCGGAACGTGTTTTTTACAGGTACTGTTCTACCCGAGAAAAAAAGGTAACTTCTTGAAGTAGTTCTTATGAGTAATGGTATCATGACACCGGTTTGCAAAAACGAATGAAAGAATACCAGGAAGTAAATGAGTAACTACGTAATAAATCAATTATAAATATTAAATAAATGAATAGATAAATACCCCCCCCCCCCCCTTGAATGACTCAATGGATGAATAAATAAATGAATAAATAATTTAAAAAAATAAATACGTAAATAAATTAATAAATAAATAAGTGAATAGACAATAAATAAAAAACATAAACAAATAAAAAGCAATAATAATGCATGAAATATTTAACTAACAAGATCCTTCAGTTTTTACTTTGTGTATTCTACAAAATTACGAAAACAAAAAATCAAGAGAATGAATTACTTACCAAGCCTGCCAAAATCTCCCTCTCCCCACGTGTAAAGCTCACCATCTTCAGTGACTGCTGCACTGTGCCTGTTTCCAGCCGATACATGACGTATGACCTAAATCAAGAAGAAGGACATTATTTTTCTACTCCAAAAAAGTGATTCTATTCTGACTGATGAAACAAGCTTTTAATAAATTAGAGTAGTTTACTTCTCCACCTTCAACAAACAAATACTAGCATTGACGAAGTCATAAAAGTAGTGATGTCATACAAAATACTCATTATAATGAACTTTTTAAGACACAGGAGGAAGGAGTACTCAGTTAAAGCCAGAAAATCACAAACTGACAAAACCAATGTTGCTTCCAAATGTTTTTCAAAGCACTATATTATACATATTTCTCCTCTCTTAATAAAGTTAAGTTCGGTGCAGTTATAAAACAACAAAACAGCAAATGAAAATGGTGTCTAGCATTTTGCTTGCTAATTTACAATGAGAATTAGTAAATATTATGTCGTTGTATATCATAATGTTAAAAGTTTACAGTCATCTTGTGTTTGGCAAAACTTAACTGTAGTAAATGGTGACATGTCCGCCTAACAAAAACAACCAATAAAAACCGACAACAAAACATTAATACTGCTACAGCATGATCATTTCAATATCAAACTAAATACTATATACACACTGTAAAAGAAACATAACACTAAAAGTTCAAATTTCTTAAAGTTTTGATAAAATCTGTACTTAGGAACTCATATCATAAGGCAACTAATGGTATCTCTAACCTTTCCCCTAAATGGACCTTGAATGAGTTTTGGAACTTTTTGAATTAAGCTGTTGCCATGTCCAAGCTTTCCATGGTCCCCTAAAATGCAAATTTGAACCTATAATTACACTTAATCATATTACATATACTTCATTGTACAGTAACAGGACATTATATGAGCAGGTGAACATAAGAATGATGATGATTGGCAATAGTCCAATGGGATGTAGAATGCTGACCAGTTGTCACAGCATCTACCTGGTAAGCAGAAGGTCATGGGTTTGGCTCCTGCCCTGGACATGAGATTTGTTTCTCAGAAAAACAACAAACTAACACTCATTTCAATATAACTCGAACGGTCATAACTGAAGGGACAAATTAGTCACAAACTCTTATAAGTTATAAATAACCGGCTTTTATTACTTTTCCATTAATCAACCTCACTTACCATCTCCCCAACTGTAGACTTGTCCATCTAGTGTCAATGCCAAAGTGTGGCCATCAGACCCTTTGGAGGAAGACACTTGGCAGATTGAGACACAATCCTTAAACTTTATCCTCTTTAACTGAGGCTGTGAGCCTGAATCACCCAGTCCGAGCCTACAGTAACTTCCCTGCAAAGAAGGTGAAATACAAAATTTCCACTTAACACTGACAACCTAGCAAAAGGGGTAACAACTGCCTCTTACAATGAATTATAACAGCTCTTGATGGATAAAATTATTGTGGGGAAGTCAATTTGAATGATGTACAATCATATGTGATCTCCTGAGTTGGTACATACAATAAATCAATCTTAAGTACTAAATTGTGTTGTTTTGTATAAAACAGAAAATAGGAAAATACATAAGATGATGTACAAAATAGGTAGAAAAAATAGGTATTTGACAGAGGACTGATATCATATGATTTATTACTTTCTAACAAGGACACCTTATTTAAATATGATAATACTTTCTGATAGTTCTTAACATACAAACACCACAGTGAAAGCATGTGCTCAACCACAGCAAACATAGAATTTCATATACCGACTCTCGTGACACTATTAATGCAACAATTTCTAATAACAAATACCTTTTTGTCCATCCCAAGATTCCTTTGGACAGGCTCTTAGTCTGCCTACACCAATAACAGAAGTTTTAATTCTTTACAGTTTATACTATACTCTATCACATTGATACCAAATGACATTTGGATGAAAAGTACTTATAATATTTACCTTTCCACAACCATACAGAGAACCATCTTCCATAATGGCAAAAGTGCAATATTGACCAGCTTCGATCTGTGCAATAATGTAAGAATAATGTACAACTTTATTATGACAGATACATATGGACATATGTGCCAAAGCAAGATTTAATGCATAATATACAGAAATTAATATGGTCAAATTGACATTTACCGTTGACAAATTGTGTTACAGCTGTCATGTTGTACATGTCAGAGGGTATATGTACCTAGGCTATACTCAGAGAGAAGATTTACTTGTCATTTCCTGATCAACAATAAATACAGTGATACCAAGTTCACTATTTTACTGATATCAGGTCCAGTGAAGTACATTGGATGTTATATTCATCACAGTACAGCCATATATGTAGGAAGAATCCAATGATGAATACAAAATCAAGCAAATTGTTGGTCAAAAGAATGAAAGGCAGAAAGAATAAAACACAAAAGGTTAGAGGGATGAGTGGAAGGAAGGAAAATAAGAAAAAAATCACGGATAAAGACACAAATGACTAACTGAGCATGCGAAAAGTTTTGAATTTTACTGATAAAGAATCCAGACATTGCAGTAAATAATATTACTGTGATTAAAAGTGCACTAAAATTGGAACAAAATTACTTGAAACCTACACCTAAACCCTTAGTTGAGAAATAACAGCAGAGCTTGAAGCTGAGGCTTTCCTGGTGGATCAGATGATAGCTGAGACCAGAAAGTGAAGGATTGTGATATTAAAAAAAGGGTACACATGTTGAAAATTAAACTAATGCAAAATAGCATTTTTAACTGTATCAACAGGTAACATCTACCCCATATCACAGCAGCTACATACAAAATTAAAAAAGGTATTGAAACATCTCATATGTAAATCTTTATAGTTTTCGTAAATAAAAAGCACATACAAAGAAAGCAAAGAGGGAATAAATCAGATTTATAACAAGAGGACATACAGCTAGACAGAATTTTGTTTGGTACTGACTTGGCTTATTATTGAGGTAGATTCTAATTGAAGGCTCATAAATGACAATATACGAGAATAAAAAAATGGATTAACGATTGCCAAGATGGTCAAACAGCCAATAAGTGTAATCTTGAACAATTACAAAATACAGCAAATATATACCTTAACTGATGGAGAAAATGCCTTGCTCAATTTTGGTGCCAAGATTTTATCTTGAGATCCTTCTGACAGTTGTTGGCTGCTGTTACTTCCCCAGACAAAGCTCTGATTGGCCGCTTTCCCTGATACTTGAGACTTCTGTTTTTGACTACCTTCTTCGCATGTGCTATCAATATATGATTGAGCTAGTTTTGCTGTCTGATGAAGATCAAATAAATTTTACACTTTATTATTCCACTTCAACCAATTGTAAATAGCAGATAGAAAATTGGTTGGGCCATTTTAAATGCAGGAACTATGCAGAAGACGAAAATACTCACTAATTGCTCTAAAAAACATCTTGCAATAACTAAGCGAACATTGCACTGCAGACCATTTCACATACTTGTCAATCTTGACCTGAATGCAGTGGCAAAGTTATGAAGTAGATTGCACATGCTATCGCAATTGCCACATGCTTTAAAATAAAATCTCTTCCTTTCCAGGTTGGTTATCGTCCTTATTATTTTAAGGGGCATAGACATATCTGATTCAGATGATAGATTAAGGTTACTCATTCCATATGACTTTTATGCAATTTGCTTGTTATAAACTAAAGTTCTTAGAAAAAAGTACTACAACCTGCTCTGGCTGTTAGAAATTTGATTTTGAGTAATGAACATTACTCTATATTGTGTAGCGAACAACAAATCATACAGTCACAACAATATATATTTTTCAGATTGGCATGAAGCAATCAAATTCCATATCATGTCATTTGCAGTTTAATCCGTGCTGATAAGAGTATCATGTAAATTTTGACCTTTAAAAGGACAACACTAGATGTATGACTTACCTCTCCTACAAGTATCAAAGAACTTTCGGAGAATGATATACAACCATTTTCACTGTCCTGGTTTGAAAGATCTTCTACAATTATCTTGTTTCTATTCTATAACAATAAAAGGCGTAATGTGGATATTTTTAACTTAAAAAAAAAGATAAACAGTCCTGTTTAGGAATGAAACAACACATGTGTGGTAAAACACACAGGCAAATTCATTTATGTGTGCGAATCACACAATTATTTCGTATTGTGGGAAAATGCCACTCTCGACTTTGTCAAAATTGTTTGGAGATCTGTCAGTCTTTGTGGTATATTGAGGGACACTGGATGTGTCAAACATCAAAATACCACTTTGCTTAGCAAAATAACACATTGCACAAGCGATGAAAAGTACTTCTGAATCAAATGAAAAGGCCTGGACACAAGACCTTGTAATAAGCAATGAATAAACTTGTTAAGATTTGTTAGTATAACGATCTTTGTTAATGAAGTGTGATATATCTATAATTATCTACAACTATGGTGTCATTTCTTTTAAAGAATATACAACTTGTATTCAATAACTGGCTGTTTAATAACCAACATAACACCCCTGCATATTCATAAACATAAATTAGTAATTTATGGTAGGCTAAATGCCACTAACCCTAATAATACTGTGGAAAGTTATCTATTACTCGCCTGCTAAAATGCTCACAGTTAGTTCCAACAAGGGATACAACATAAACTAACTCATCAAATGATTACAGTGATACCATACAATATGAACTCTTTATATATCATGTTAACAAACTGCACCAACAGTATGCAGTAGCAAAAGTTTTTCTTGGAAAATAAAAGTTATCTTACACAAGAGCTTTTAATTGTAAACTTTGCCAGTACCAGTTGAGATTATGATTTCAAATTAATTTTTAAAATCTTTAAGACATAACGTGCTTATGTTCCACAAATAGTAGTGATTACTAGAGGGCAAGAGGAGAACATGTCATAAAGGGTTTTTTTGCTTGAACTCAGGTACATTTAACTTATGTGTCAGGTAGGCAAGTTCCAACTGCCATGTTTTCCCTGAGAAATGTGTGTCTTATTTAAGCATACACATGGATAAATCTGAACAATAGTTAATTAAAATTCCCTTCCATTATACCTGGAAGATATGTAATATTTTGGCACTTACAGCTAATCTAAAAATAAACAGAACCACAAAGGAATGCTAAAGCATTATTTTAGTGTTTTATATAACCAATTAATTGCTTTGGCAGGATATAGATAGAAAAATGATGAATTCATATAAATGATACATGATTGGTAGTTGTTTTCCATGTATAAGTGAATAACACTGATATACTACATATGAATCAACAATAATTCTTTTCTTACTTCTTGCTCCCTCATGCGATGAAGTAAACTCTTGAATTTGGCAGTACTTATACTTCCATTCCTGACAACTGCAGTTTTAAGCATTGTGTCAACCCATTCCAAAATGGAGAGAAGAGATCCTCGTTGCAATGCTAAGCACAAAAATATTTCTGATGCTAAAGACTTTGCTTTGTCATTTGTCTCTACCGACTCAGCAACAGTTTGTCTTAAAAAATCTGTAAGAAGTTCAATGCTATCCTTTGCTAGCTTTCCAAGCTTTGAATCATTGCTAAGTGACAAAGGAGGTAATGACAACATTACATTGCTGGCTGTCTCCAAAATGTCTTGAGACAGTATAATAAGTCCCTCGTTTCTCTGGTTCCATGATTGACGAAGAAGAGAAAATATAAGAGAAAGACCAGTTTTAACACCAATTTCTATCAATGCACTTGTTCCATCTTGTTCATCATTAATATTCTGTGCACTGCTTTCAAGTTTTTTACTTCGCAATGGCTTGACATTCTGGTGCATTCTAAATTTGTGATATTTGAGAGATATATTGCTAAAAATGTTGACCAAAATTGCAACACGATTCTTTAGAGCAGTAACTGATGGTAAAGACAGTGTGTGTGTTGTAACAATACTCTGGCGGTGATAGGTAAAATCTTCAATAAGTCGGGACTGATCTTCTGCTTGTGGTATTATGTCTGAAAATATTGAAGGTACCTGTCTGACAGCCTTAACAGGTTCAAATAACTTGAGCTGTATGGCATCAAAGTTCCCTTTTATGCTACCATGCAGTCTGGAGACATCTTCTCTATTCAATAGCATGTGTGTATCAATGTCCTCCCAACACATTATGACAGGATGTGTTACAGTATCTTCATAACAGGCATTCACAGATGCACTGTTTCCACTTGTTGTCTCTAGATCTTCAATCTCCATGCTTCTTACTTCATCAGCAGTAGACATGACTGTAGTAAATAAAATGTTGGCAATGGATATGAATATGTTGGATAAAAAGCATATATATTTATATACATGTGTGTGTGTGTGTACATGTGTACGTGTAGCACCTTAACAGACAGTGACAACAAGACAAAATAGCTGCACTAAGGGCTTAAACTGGTAACCCTCAGACTCAAAAAGACAACACTCAAACCTCCATGCCATCAGGACACATAGATTTGCTGAAGGACTTCAAAGTCCTTGGTATTATGCGACGAAATCCAGCGGTGGGTAAGTGCAAATTCATTAATTTTTTCAGTGTTTCTGCTTAAGCCTTCATCAGTGTCAAATATATGGAGTATCTCAGAATCTCAATTTCAGTATCTTGTATGTAGTTGTAATAGCATATATATATATATATATATATATTCGTCAAGAGTGGGCATTACCACAATAGCTGCACTAAGTGGGAGCCGACCGGG
>JANTCA010002660.1:0-11210 GCA_024741275.1 Chironex yamaguchii | reverse complement strand
TTGTGAAATATAACCAGTACAAGTGGTACAGAGGTAAAAACTGGTCGTTCTCTTTTGCGGAGTTTCTGCGTTACCGTTTTTCAGCCGTTAGATTTAAGAAGGATTCATCTTCTTCCTTCAAACTATTCAATTTGTGTTGTTCTTTTGTTCCAACGATTAGTATTTTGACATAGTCTGCAATGTTTTATTTTGGCACCATATCAATTTTACTACCATAAACTCTCACTAAAAAAGTAATTTTCAATCTTTCTCAAATACAGAATCAACCTATGTGATATTTCCATGGTTAGGCGGCGTCAGACCAAATGCCGCTCTCTCCCTGCTAGCCTCTCTTGAATTTTTTCGCTTGATGTGTGTTTTTGCTCAATGGTTACTATTTATACAGCCAGTTACGTTGGCTATTACACGTTTTAGCTTTGTTTGGTTTTTTATCCATTTTTTATTATATAAAAATGACGTCATCAATCACATGATTTTGAGACCATATATATGAAAATGCCCATTTCAGATTCGTAATCTCCGTAGTTAGATTTAGTTAAGAACAACTTTCAAAGTTAAGGTTAGGTAACTCCTTAGGTTTTTTTGAAAAATTCCCTGTCTAAAACACATAGGTCTTCTTGAGGTTATTTGTGATAATATTTTTCCATAATCAAACCATGTCCCAGACAATACTTTGTCACCTCAGTTGGAATACTCCAAGTCTAGATGCATTCATAGCATTACCCATCTAAAGTAAACGTTCTAGTAGATTATTTATTCTAGATGCATTCATAGCATTACCCATCTAAAGTAAACGTTCTAGTAAATTATTTATTATTAAGATACCTTGGTTTGTCAGATGAATAAAGATTTTGATTTGATTCGATCTTTTTATGTCAATACATAAGTTTAAAGAAAAATTAAAGACATTAGGGTTAGTATGATAGCATTTAGTTTTCATCATCTAAAAAGAAACAAACGGTTGGCTCTATCCGCTGTGTCCGTTAAAATTACAGTAAACAGATTTGGCGAAAAGCTACCAAAAATATTAAGTTTACTTGCAGATATCGTATGCTAGTGTCATATGTTTATCATTTTCCATTTGAACATTTTTAGCAAAAAGTTTTTCTTGTCCTGAAGCAGGTTTGCAATTTTGTTTAACATGACTGTCATCTCTGAATTCTCTTGTTAGTTGTTGGGAACTCTCGATCCACTTCATTCATGTTCTTGTGCTTTTCTGTGCTTGAGCAACAGGTATTGGACAAGATGCACAAGTCCCTAAAACTTATTTTCTATATTCTAGTGTAACGAGACCAATGGTCTTGAACTTAAAGAAGTTGCAGCATAATCCAGTTCTAAGAAAAACTGTGTCAATGTAGTACTTATGATCAGGACATAATATTTGATTATGACAACATTTCCGTTTCAGTTTTTATAATGAGGTCTGTTTACTCTTTAGACTTCACCATTAGCGCCACAAATGATATACCCTTGTTTGTAAAATGGCGCTAATGGCCACAGCCTCGCTCTTCCCATCTCAGCTGCTACCAACTTCATTTGTCCTTTAAGTTGACTATAAGTTCTAAGTCATAGAGAAAGCAATTTTGCAGAAAGCAATTTTGCACCTAAGCTTTACTCAGGGACCGCGGAGTGGTCTGAAAGTGTGTGTGTGGGGGGGGGGGGACTAAAATCGAGCGAACCGCCTAAATGGCTATTTTGACTCTATTATTGACGTCACGATAACAAAAAAAGTAATCCCTGCAGCACATAACAAGGTCTCAATGCAGATGCCGTCTTTGAGTCCAGGAAAAACTAATCTGTCTTTAGCGAATTGTTTTGAACTCTTTCAAACTTTATCTTTTATTTTTGGAAAAAGTGGGGGTTATAGCCCCCCTGTTTTGCGGTGGCTGGGTTTACTCTTGCTCCTGGTTATTGAATTGTTACAACGGCACATTTAACACTAACCAATTGAAATATAAAATCTGCTGGTCTTTACCAAAGCATATTGTTTCTTCTTCAAACTTGTCTGAGTTATAAATTTTAAATTTCAATTCTTGCACGCAAAACCCATGAAAACACTTTATCGGCACTGTAAATGCAATGAGGTATTAGAAAAGCTTGGGTTTTTTGTGTAAATCATTTAGTGGCAAGGGATTGTCATTTGGTCACTTAGAGATCTGGTAACTACTACAATTTATGATGGCGCCAGGTTTAAATAATCTCTGTGTCGACAGTGAAACATGGCAATATAGACATAAATAGATTTATATCAGCTCCCTGATTGTGGCCTTCCATGAAGATGGCGGCTGTACGTCGTAATCATGACTGTGGGTGTGCACTTAAAGATGTAACTTCAAATGTGAAAAGTAACATGGTCACAGTAAACGGACACCGCATATCGGGGAGCAAATCCAAAGGAGTTATAACAGGAGCTCCTCGTTCGAGTAGAAAATTTTGCGAAGTCCGAGTCGTTTGTGATAAACCTGGGCGGTTTGGCCGGTTTGGAACAGTAAATGTCCGCGGGGTGGATGGCGAAGCCAAGAGCGACGGGATAAATGCAATGGTATGGCTTTTCCAAATATATTTTGGACCTTACTAGCGTTCAAGAGAATTGCTATCGATCCAATGCTAGCAGAGTGTATTTTTTATGGGTAAATGATACACGAAAATGTAGTGTCGCGGGCTGCGCTAGTCTCGTGTATATTATATATACTTATATAACCAATTAAATTATAAATTTGTAACTTTAACGGCCTTTTGGAGAAAAGAATTATCCACCGGCGAATTGTTGATCGCACTTCATGTCGCACTTTCGGCCTTGCAGGTCAGATTGTAGTACATCATCAGGGGCCAGTCCCCGCCAGCGTTTATACGGGCGGCCGATTCCAAAGATTTGACACCAAGTTGCTGATGAAATAGGCATATTCAGTTTCTTAAAGTTGATGTCAACTGCTGCATTAATTCAAAGAAGCACTACAATAGTACAAAATTGCTGCCTTTTAATGTTATATTCACTACAGACAAGAAAATAGAGTATATCACAGTAGTAACGGGTTTAGAACTGTAGAGCATAACGTAAACTCCGGTCAAGGTACCTATGAAAGATACTGTGCTCAATTTTAAATAGAGTGATATCCAGACTGGAATCTTAATTTCCAAAGTCACTGATAATTGCTTGAGTCTACTAGCATCTGTCACAGGGTTTCAGGCTCCTCCATTGCATATTCTGTGCCTCTAACAGAAATCATTGTCTGTTTTTGACAAGAGGCAAATTTTTGGCCAACCAAGTAGAACGTTCCAGATTTTATGCTGGCATATAATTGGCAGGAACTTCTTATGCCAAATATTTTTGGTCTATCAGACTCAGATTCCAGTATGTGATAAGACTAATAGACAACCTTACCTGTCCCAGTTTACCCAGCGTGTTTTGTAGAAATTAATGTCTACCTTTTCAACCATGCTTTTTCAGTATTTTAAATTGCATTGTTCAAATTTCTTGTCTATTGTCTCCTATGTGTAAGGAAAGTGCAAAGATTGCAGAGACAAGGATCAATTTAATGCACAGAAAGAAAGCTTTTAACTTGGAGCAGTTCCAGAAAAATGTAGCACTTAGGGTCAGAGAAGTAAAACGTAGTCAACACTTGGATGATTTGAACAAGTCTTTTCAAATAGTATGTATTCTTTATGCTTGAATTCAATTATAAGTGAAATATTTCCTTAGATGACCTAGAGGTGTCAATGATGATAATTTTTTGTGATGTATTGACTGTAGATTGTAGATCACCATGCATACTTGTTGATAGCTTTAAAAACAAAAGGAATAAATGTATAGCACTATTCAACAAGACAGGTTTTTTGATACAGTTGTGATAGTTTCAGGTTTAATAATAGTAGTCTTCATATCCTCTATGCTATTGTATTTGAATTTTTCCCATCAGCTTTCTTATTTGTCATCAGTGAGGTGATCACAGGGAGGTATGTAGGGGCAATCTTTATCGAAAGATTCCCCAGGATTCCTTCAGCACTGTTTTACAGAGTACTTTCCATGAAATAATCAAAGTTCTTTATCACTAGTGGCAAGCATAATATCAGGAGCTTCATTATAAGCCAAAGCAAAGGGATGGGCCTAAAAAAAATAATGGGAACGAGGACTTCAGAATACCTCATTCTTGCTGCTCTCTTTTTATTTCCTTTGGCCACACTACTGTTTATCATAATTTATAATGTGCTATGATCAAGATATTTTTGTTTTATTTTAACTTTCTTATTCATCATAATTTGTAAGTTATCATCATGATATTTAATACATCCATTGAAAGTGTCTATTAATTTAGTGCTCTTAAGTTTGATTAAGAAGTGGCTATACATAGAACAGATTGTATTGGCAAACTGTTGAAAAATTGAAAATCACACACCCTGATTTCAACAGGTACATTACTATTGTTATGAAAGTGTCAAAATTTGTGAAAGGTTTTGATAAAATGACAGGTGCTTGGTAAGACTGAATTTGCATAAGCATAAAATCTATCACTTATCCTGGAGTTATGTTTTGGGTCATAGGTGTAGTATAACTATCTTTTGCAATGCTTTTGTTCAATTGTGCAGATTGTAAGCATGCAAATTAGGTATGTTTAGTACAAAAATATTTCTTTTCCACAAAAAACCGAAGGTTGTTAATTTAACTTTTTATTTTAGCTTGTAATGATCAACATTGTTTGGTAAAGAACAGCTGTATTTGCTACTTTGTGTTTAGTTATTATTACAGTCTTTATTTCCACTTTACTGTAGTTTCTTGCCATGTTTTTATTCCCATTCAAAGGCCAAGGAAAATGAAAATGTGAGAAACTGTACAATACTGCCCAGTTCGGACTCAAAACCAGATAATGCTCCACTATATCGTCACTCAGAGGATAATGATAAAATTCAAGGGATGCAAGTAGATCAGTGTTTTGCTGATGATAAGGAGTCTAACAAGGATGGTGATTGTTTATCACAACAGTTGTATGAGGTAAAGTATCACTGCACATAACCTTACTCTACTTGTCTTTATGTAACTTGTTCTTTGTCTTGAACATTGAAGAACATTGGTACATTGTCATGGCAACTTCACTAATCAATGTTTCCTACTGTAAAAGGGCAATTTAACTTTGGAGATGTCCATTACTCAGTATATACATTGGAGATAGCTTCCATCTGTAATTCAAAACTGGTGTTCGTTCAGGATAAGGAGTTAATGAAAACATGAATCTTGATTTTATCAATCACAGTTGAGATTGGGGTACTGTGCTGTACATCTAAGGTTCTTTTGCAGGATGATAGCCCTCCATGAAGCAGATAATTTTATCCCACTGTGACTTATGGCTTTCATCATCTACTAGCAATATTATGTAATATGTAATTGCTTAGTATTTGAATGTAAGCACCACAGAGCATCATAAGATAAGTCAGCCCTCACCATTTTCAACTTCTTCTTTACTATTGCTTTCTCATGTATGGGTAACAAGTGGCAACATGGAACCCAAAATATTTCCAAGATACAGACTACTCAAACAACCTTGAGGCAAATCCATGTCTTCTTTTCCAAGATAAAACACAAGTAATTTATATGTAATTGGATGAAATTGACAACGAAACAATGTAATAATGTACAAGACATGATACTTTTACACTAAGATAATGATTGCATAAGGCAATAAACACAATAAATGTTTATCGAAGTCTAGCAACACTTACAGGGTTTGCTTTTCAACACCAAATGATGTATTGGCTCCCTATGTCCTGTTAGAAACCAAAACAAAGCTAGATAAGCAAAATCATGGTTAACATCACCAAAATTGTGTGAGGCCTTAGATGAGTACAAACGTAATGGAACTGAACATTAAAATGCAAGCAACACAAAGAATGATACAAATGGAGCAAAAACACTTACACAGAGGTTGCTCATTACTAAACGATAAATTGAGTAGTTCTCACTACTACTTGGCTAGGTCAGATGCACTGGAGGTCTTAAATAACAACTGGAGAGCATATTTCAACATAAATTTCCCACGGTAAGTACAATAACCTAATTTACCAGCATGTAAATAGTAGCATTAAGAAACATGCACAGAGCTATTGCTTATTAGCATAATAGTAACGGTAGATGAATATTGACTTTACTCAAGCTAATCTTAGGTGTTGTTGATCGACCTACATTAGTCACTGCTGGTACAACCTAGACCTAAACAGAAAACAATAGGGTCAGGCCTAGACTAGGACAAGGTAACTGATGCCAGTACTGCCAATGTTTTGCATAATGTAAGAAGCTGGTTGCATCACAAACATTTTAGCAATTCATGCTGAATGGAATAATTGATAAACATGCAAAACCTATTATGTTGTAAGCCAACATATAGCATTTCTTAGTCTATGGCAATCACGTGTTGAGTAAGCTTATTGTAGGATAAACAGTGCTAATGACACAGTCACACTCATCTTCCACAACAACATTAGATTGCACATCAATGTTTTTTGTTCTTAACTGAACTCTCAGGCCTGGCTATTTGAGGCAGGTGATTTCCTAATGAGTTGCTGGTCAAAAAAAGCATCTTGATGCCCCAGCAAAGCATCTCATATGTCAACATCATGAAAAAATCGGCGGTGCTAATTGGACATGCACATACTGAGATTGAACTTGTAATATAAATGCAACAGGTAGTGAAGTGTCTTTCAACCATTGACAAGTGTCAATGATATACAGCATACAACTGTCATAGTACGAGGACAAAGTGAGGGCAAATTGCACATTAAGTAATTTAATAACTAAGTAAAAGGTGCAGTCTGTATGTTTCAGCTATACTTATTTCTTATGTTCATGCAATGTTGTGACTTTTGAGAATTCCCTTTCTATAGCTTCTTTTCTGCTCTGTTCTCACTGCTTTTACTTTCCTGGGTTGATGTGCATTGGTGTGTTTATGCCTGTTTTGCACAAAATCAATGTGGTTCAGTTTAGGGCAGTCATGTGATCTTGTTTCAAATGGCAAGTTTCCATACCTTGCATATTTTGGGAAACAAACCTCAATGGCTTCATAGTTTGAGGCGAAGTGAGTTTTTGGATTGTACTACTGGAGAGCAGATTCAAATTCTTCACAGAAAATACGCTGCTAATTTCTCTACCTATTTTCCCTTTGTTTCAGCAAGTTTGGAAGAGTAATTTATTCGCTAATTGGTTGAAATGCTGTTCAGGCTATTCCAAAGGACCCTGGGGGTAATGTATATATCAATAGCTCTATATGCCAAAGAGCTATATGCCATAGCTCTCTGAGGAGACATTGAAATGCACCCCCCGATTTTGTAGAAAGTACGCAGCCGTTTTCTCTGGTATTTGACCTATGGCCTTTGTTTGATAGAAGCCTCGTACTAATAAAAAAGCCTAATGCAGGAAAAGAATAAACAACATCGCATTTTAAGAGATGGTAATTGAAAATGACAAGTCAATAGCCTTGTGAAAATTTCAAAACATGACTGAAAACAAATATTATTTGTGGAATGCCAGGGTATTCTGTGAATTGCTGAATACCCCCACAGACCACCACTGCCTATGGTATGTGTCTTACACGATTTCCTGTGAGAGGAAAAAGCGACAGCTAAATTGGTTTTTGTTTGGGTTGAGATGTTCTGAGCTACAGTTAACTCCTATGCTGATTGTAAAGTTTGAACTGATTATAGCTCAGGCCAAAGGAATGTTACCTCAAAGTAAAAGCTGGAGATCCTGCTTCGACAATCTGACTTGTGCTCAAGCAACACTCTCTATAGCTTGGATCTGTCCCTGCCATAAAGTGCCATAGAAACAAACCTTGTATAATTTCTGTGGCCACAGTCCTTTATTGCCTAGATTGCCTTGACATTGTGGCTGTTTCCTTGGGAAACCAGATACACATTTCACAATATAATGACTGATATCTTGAGTGCACTTTGACACCTTATCTGGGATAGCAATATCATTTTGTGCAAATTCCTAAATATCTTCACATTAAACATTTTATTACGTCTGCCAAGGAGATTATGTTTTCATCAGGGTTTGTTTATTAGTTGGTTGGTTTATTGGTTTGTTTGTTAGCTAAATAACTCAAAAAGGTATGGACGGATTTTAACGAAATTTTCAGGATAGAATTGGGCTAACTTAAAAATGACTAATTATCGGTGGTGATCCCGATAACCATCTGTTTGTCGGTTTGTTTGCATGACTGTCTGTCAGCAGGATTACTCTGCTGGATAAACCTACTGGATGGATCCTCATGAAAAACGTCAGACCATCAGTCTTGATCCAACTAACATCCCATTAAATTTTGGTCAATGATCCAAATGAAATCCTGATTTCTGGATCACTTTGTTGTTTATGAAACGTTGGTAGTGCTAATGAGAGATAATCCAGTTATCATAGCAACAGGGGAAAATCCCTTTTAATTGAATAATAATACTGGTTTGGCGGAGGTTTGCGCTCTGGGAGGGCTTCTGCTTGCACGTGTTTTGAGTTTCCGTACTTTTGCATAAACTCAAGGTTTCCTGGCTCTCGTATAGTTTTCTTTCGTTAAATGGACTTCTGGTTTCTTTCCAAAGGGTCTACAAAATTCAACTTGAACAATCTTTTTGTGGTACAAAACGTAAAAGCCGCCTTGAACATTTGCGAAGTTGCACTAAAACATTCTTAAAAGCTTTTTCGTTTGACAATTTTCGGAGTATGAATCGTCAGAAAGGAAGGTACAGATATATGGAACCAGACATGTTGCGAAACTGGCCAATTATAAACAACAAAGAAAATGACAATGAGAAACGTGAAAAACAAATTCAACTTAGTAGTGAGTCCAGTATGGTTTTTACAGAACTATACTGTTTGTCATCCTGTTGAGATACACACTCTTTCTATTACTTTAGGTTTTTTGCATGGTATACAATGTCAAGGGGATATAAGTATATTATCCCCTGAAGAGTATTTATCTACCTCTTTATCTTTATAAAAGTTGTTTTCATTGTTGCTTTCAATTGTTGTATGTTGTATATTTTCGTCCAATACTATAAGGTGAAAGAACTAGCCCATAAAGCAAAAAGCGACCTCCTTAAAAAGAAAGCAAGGGATGCCAACCTCGTAAGTTATCTTGCCCTTTGACAGGATTTCAGTTTCCTTTTTGTCTCATTTCTCAGTTTTGTGTTCAAGCTGATGGAGTAGTGATAAAAGTGAATACAGTAACTATTACTCTGATAAAGTTTCTATCCTATCAAATATTGTCCATAAAACATGTTTTCTTGTAAAATCTAACATTACTTTTTATATTTGTCCCCGTGTTTGTTAAGCTACAATAGTGAAGCAGTCAGTTTAAGAATTGTAAGGATATTTGGATACGTCTGTCGATTCAATTCCTATCGTACGGCCTCAATTGCTCAGCCAATTTATAGTAAGTTGATTTTAGCAAATTGTGATGTGAAATTGCAAGCAATAGTACAGATACCTGTATTTCAGATCTGGTGTTGCTACGATGGATATTATAATATTTATTTCTTATACAATATGAAATTGGAGCAGAATGTGACAGTTAATTCTTAGTTCTTTCGGGGTTATACTAAATGCATTTGGTCAGCCTTCCAACCGACATTCTATTGTGGACACTACGAAAGCGTTGAGCTATTAATGATTCTTTTCCGTAATTTTCTTAATTAATTCTGTGTATCTCTCATTATGAACCCTGCTTTACAGGTTCATGAAATAACGTTATTCCATTTGTGTGTTATTTTTCTGTGCTGTCTTCTACAGAAAAGCCCCTGTTGCACTTGAATACTTTCGATTCTGAAGATATCGGTAAGGCAGGCTAGCCTTTATTAGTGAATTCACTAGTTGTTCACTCAGTTAGAAGTCCTACACTGTTGCCCACTTTTTTAAATTATTAAGTTACATTGCTTCATCTTAACTCTTTCCTTTATATGAAGGAAGCTTTGCCAGGAGGGCACTGGAGTGTGTCTCCAACGCGTGATGTAAGTTCCACTATTAACTTTTGGTTACTTAAATTGTGTGGACGTATTAGGTTTGTTCTACAATGAAAAGCCGTATCATTGTTCAACGATTAAGTAGCTATTGTTGTTTGACAGTGAGGCATTGTGAGGTATAAATAAAGTCACAAACTGTTGCTGAACTTGTCAGTTTGCAATTGCGAGATTGTTGCTCTTTTGAATTAACAACGGTTTCACGAATACAAAATGGTGGGAATAGTTTTATCATATCAGCCGACCTTTAATATGTGGCCTGCTTACCGGGCTTCACAATGGCACTTAAATTCATAAGCGTAAAAAGTTATTGTGTGCACACATAGTCCTTATAAATGGATGGCAGCACCTTTCAACTTTATAAATTTTACATGGATTGATTGCATAAAAACTGTAATAGGTATTTCAATATTTGTGTTGGTCTGTAGTGAATCATCACTTAACCAAAGCATTTTAATAAGACTTAGCGGTTCTTGAATCAAAAAACGTGAAAGTGTGGGCGATAGTTTCCCAAAAAGACTTTGGAATGACATCCTGCGGGTAACCATTCAGCAGAATAGATTTCAGAGTCGGTGGATTTAGATGTAAGAAACCATGTTTTATTCATAATGGTCCCAACAAAAAATGGAAGACAAAAGTCAGTATTGATTGTGTTATTCTTAACCAGATCATTTTAATGTGAAAGCATTAGAGACTCAAAACGTATTTTAGATTCTGAAATTTAGGGTTACTCTAACACCAAGTAACATTAAACTCAAATAACCTAACAATGCATCCCAAATTGCATGGCCAGTGCCCTTCAAACCACTCAGCAATGAAGCAGATTGTGCTTACATGGTCAAATGTTACATCATCAGTTATTACGATGGGAGAAGTGTCTCTCGAAACGTAGCTCATAAAAAGCATACGACTCTCGTCATGATAAAGCTCCTGTCTACATGGCTTCCACTGAGTCGATAAAGTCAAGATTTTTTAAGACGCATATATCATTTATCGTTTTCTGAGATTTTTTATGATATTTTAAAAACTTTTTTTAGATAATTTGACATGCCAAATCACCTTCTGTTCAGGCATTAAACAGATAGTAATATTATCATTTAACAATCTTGTTGTTGCACAAAACTTGAAAATCGCCTTGACAATTTGCGACATTGCGCTAAAAACATACTTAAAAGCTTTTTTCGTCTGACACTCTTCAGATTATGAAACGTCAGAAA
>JANTCA010002659.1:0-11211 GCA_024741275.1 Chironex yamaguchii | reverse complement strand
AAATAAATAAATAAATAAATAAATAAATAAATAAATAAATAAATAAATAAATAAATAAATAAATAAATAAATCAATCAATCAATCAATCAATCAATCAATCAATAAATAAATGAATGAATGAATGAATGAATGAATGAATGAATGAATGAAGAAAGAAAGAAAGAAAGAAAGAAAGTTAACAAACAAACAAGAAACAACACAACTTACACTACTCATGCTGTATCCTCCTGTCAAAAACAGAAAAAATCAGAGAAATTTCAAAAACAACAGATCTAATAAGAGTTTATTTAACAACCAACATTATGAGACCAAACAAGAAAATACATGACAACCCTTGCCAACACAGAATAAATGAAATCCAAACATTAGAGTAAATGAAATAAAAAGTAGGTCAATATCAAACAAAAACATGTTGTAAACACGTCTCCGTCAAACACATGCAAATGCTTCCACATTCAATATAGCTCTCGCATGGGAACTAACATCAACAAAATGAAATCAGCACTCAAGAACTCTACAGACATCAGTTAATTGATAAATTGTGTTGGTGTCATGAGAAATTAATCCCTTTATATCTTAACGGCAAAAAATTATGGCACATTTTATGATATCTCAAGAAGCTACCGTTTCTGCTTTCAAAACTTTCTTAAAATTTTCATACGATCCAAATTCATGTTCATATTCCGCTAGAACTTGTACATAAGACACTAAATCAAAAATGTCATGTTTAAGTGTGCAGATGTCCATACGGAAGCTCTCCAATTATCCACTGAAAATTTAACCACTCGACTCGAATATACTTATCAAATCCTCTACATTTGACAGTGAAACAGAACAAGCCAAACCAAACCTTTTACATACAAATTATTTAAAATGACATTCATATTACACCTAAAGACACCTTCCTGCTAATTATTATGAATTTGATAAACATCAATGGTTAAAGCTCTATAGCAGTATTTCCATATGTGCATATTGTTTAAAGTGGACCTAAACCTTTTTCACTTTTAACTTGTTTGGGTAAATTGGGGTCGTAGAAATCAATTCTCAATGTTACTTTTGTTTTCTGTGGCCAAAAGCATGTAGAACATCCCTAAAAATCTAGTTTTTTAAGCAGGACTGTGCACTAAGGGGGTTGGGTTTGAGTGAGAATATGACGTCTGCGCAGGAACAGGTAAATTTGTAAACAAAGTTTACATTGTGAATGTGTAAGTTAACGGAAGTTGTAATGTAGTTAAGTATCAATCTGAACAAGAGACTCTTTTGATTAGGCAACAACTAGTATTGCACAAGATAGTTGTTAGTCATATGATTTTTTTGTAGCATACTTGTTATTGAGCGTAGCTGATTCCTATGTCAGGGTTAGGGAATTTACTAAGAAGTAAACTCTTAATGAGACCAATGGTATTTGTTTTGTGATGCGGCTTCGAACTTGCAACCTCTGGCTTGCAAGGTCATCATCTTATCCACTATACCACGACAGCTCTGATTGATTTAGTGTCCCCAAAATCCGATTTAATTAGCATGCTATTCAGTGTGTACCATACGCCTGTAATGATCATATAGTCATCTAAGGATCACACATTCTGAAATATAAAGACAGAACATAACACTGGCGACGAGGACAACTGGTAAAGAGAAAAGTGACAATAGAGGTCGTATGTACATCTTTCACGCCAGACTTGCCTGCCTATTTTGCAATTCATGACGTCCGATACCTGAAACGCTTTGGATTTGGTGAGTTATTTCCACCTTATTCTTCAAAAGTCTTTCTGTCGTTTGTCTGTTCCTTAAACATTTGCACTGCATTGCCAGTCCAATTTATCAGTAACTTCAAGTTTGGACACCGATTTCAATACAAACTTGTTTTGGGTGAGTTTGAATAAGTTTTGTTTCCTGCTTTCAAGTACGTCCGCTTTAAACGATTTGAAGAAAAGGCTATGCAGTTACTGGTCTATGTGCCGTTTACGATTGTTGATGACCCTAGTGTTGCCACAAAATGGGAAGATTGGCTCGAAGGATTAGAGGCCATGGTATTAGCCATGAAAGTAACCACTGAGGCCGAGAAATATCATTTGTTAAGGCTTTGCATAGGCCAAGATGGTCGAAAACTTATTAAACTTTTGGACAACACAGGTACTGTTATTGATTCAAATTGCTATTGTTTACGTTTAAATACTTACTTTAAACCAAAGATTAATCATGTATATCTCATGAACATGCTACACCAAGTTATGTAAGGTTCAAGTGATTCAATAGATAGCTTTAATCTTAGAGTAAATGCATGTATTTCTGACCTTAATTTAAGTGAACTCACTAAGGAGCAGGTAATAGATCTAGCGCAACTATCACATTTAGTAAATCATTGTAAGGATCCAATCCTAAAGAAAAAGGCAATAAGGGATGGACACACCTTACAAGAATCCTTGCAACATGCTAGGTCTGCTGAGCAGACTGAATTTCAACTGCATGACCTCAGCAGTAATAAGAGCATTGTGCAATCAGTCAGAAAAGCCGCACATCCAAAATCATCTTCAATAAGCCTTGGCATACAGGGCTTTTGTTGTCCTGGTAGGTTGTGAAACCTATGTTTGAAGCTGTCTGGAGTGAAACGGCTGGAGCAAATCATAGCCCCTTTGGTGTCTGTCCATACCCTTTTCAATTTCACAAAATTGACCCATCTTCCTCTCCTATCTACGGTCTCAGGTTGATTGTCTCCGTAAAATGGAATCCTGTGTAAAATAATTCCTTCTTCAACATTTCTAGTATGGCTGCAACCAGACACTACGCATCTGCTTGGCATCTTCTTTTCTCGAGAAAAAAGTCCTACAGAATTCCAGTCGTTTATGCGTTTTTCGCATAAAGAGATTTTGTTATAGAAAATTTTGCCTGTTCCTGCTTAGACGTCACAAAAACTAGAGCCCAGTCTATCTAAAAGACACAGTCGTGAAAACTAATGTTCGATTAGAACAATAGATTTTATGAACTTTAAATGCTCATAAAAAGAAAACGGTTTGACCAATTTTAATTTTGTTTTCATTTCCAATTCATTAAAAAAATACTTATCGAAACTGAAAAAGGTGTAGGTTCACTTTAAAACATACTAATCACTACCAAAAATTGTGTCAAAATTTTCTGAAAAAAAGCCCAAGATCATGAGCTATACACATGCACATCCTCCAGTCACATACAGTAATAACAGAAATAGCAACGAGACTTACAAAAATCACCTGCTGAGTTAAACATAAATCCAAAGAATATTCCTGATTTCTTACCTTCAGTGTCTGTACCAACAGAGCTTGCTGGACTCAATACAATTTGAAGCTAAAAAAGAAAAAAAAACCCTTGCTAGAGACCAAATGTATAGGTATGTATCCACACAACCAACAAACCTTGATGTACATTGCATGCATGTCTTTACATGGACCTGGAAGAAATTAGGTTCATAATCTTCTCTCTTTACTCTTTCTGGGTTACGTCAATGACACTGCTTATTTACAGTCACTCAAGCATGTGTGGTGTGTCACCAACCTGTAAAAACCTTATGGAGAGGCCTGCATTACATACCTACGTAGCTTGCATGGTTTTGGTTCCTTTTCACAAAAATGCTCCTTTGTAACAAGGTTTAAATGTTAATTGAAGACTGTTTTTGAAATATGCTTTCAAACATTTAAATACTGCCATAATTTACACTACCCTCAATCGAATGTGTTGTTAAAAGTTGCCTACCAGGCATACATATTTACTAGAATAACAATGCAAAATAACCCAAAATGATCTACAGGAGCCCACAAACTCTAAAGACACAATTGGTTAAATAAGCACCAATGTCAATTCAGCATGAAAAAGAAACAAAACACAGGCCCATCTGTTCAAGTATAGGTTCAGATTTTTTAAAATATCAAAATGCTAATTTTGCCTACTTGTGACTCCAACTCTTGAAGAAGTTAAACATTTATCTGAATAATTCAGACTAACTTGAAGAAAAATACTTCACTTGGCTTTGTTGTACAAATTCTGTAGGAAAGTGTCATTTTGTTGGCATCTGATCAACATAACACATTTGTTCCATTGGCATTCTAGCTCCTTTTCATACTAAATTAATTTTTTCCTAATTTACCTCATTGTATCATTCATGTGTCATACTTTCAGCTGCACTATACTTCATGAAACTTCCCACATTTAAATATAAATGTACAGTTTCCTTAGCATAGCAGTAGCTGCTTGTATGCCATAGTGGGATGTTGAGGATATTTGCGGATTGCTATGGATCAGTGTTGATCAGTATGGGTTGTTTCTCATTTATGTATGGTCTAGCAGGCTAATAGTGAAGTTTTCATATAAAGCTTTGAAAATACTATTGGAAGATAATAGATATGTATCAATGGTCAGTCAAGAAACCCGTGTCTATTGGCGAAGGAATAAAAAAAAATTTACTGCTGTCCTAACAGATACAATCACCAAATAACCTCTGCAGAAGTCAAGACTGCAAGCTATAACTTTTATGACTCTTTTCAAAGGACTCGCTCCCCCAGGCAAATGTCCATGACATAAAAGTAAAAAAAAGCAATGGGCTACATTGTCAAGAGCATCTACTATACATAACATTGTAAAGTTTTAAAACAACTAAAGTCACTAAAAGGTCAATTTTTGTCAGCAGTCTACTCAAGTCTCAAAGGCTCTGAAGCAAAACTGGGAAGATCAAAATGCAATATTATGGATAAATGATGCTTAGCCTATAACAGGCTGAATAAGAAAATAAATAACAGAATAAGAAATAGAGCTGATAGTAACTAATTTACCATACTGTGCTATTACTTTGAACAACTTATTTGTGGTACAAAAGTCGAAATTGGGTGTATGCTATAGACTCGTTAACAGACCCCATTTTCATTATGTTAGTGAAGTTCTTACGAATATTATTAAGGCAATCTAGCTGTTGATTTCTTGAGCCCTTTCAAGATTATAAACAAATGAGAACTGATTTAAACAATCTTTGTGTGGTACACTGCCTTGAAAATTTGTGACATTGCACTGAAAACATACTTTAAAATATTTTTGGTCTCACACTCTTGAGAGTATCAAATGTCAGAAAGAAAGTACAGATATATGGCACCCTTTTAATACTAAACATGTACCAAAACTAGGCAATCAGATGAGAAAAAACCCAAAGAGAACAAAGCATTATTGCAACCGTCCAAGTGAAAAAACAAACTCCTTCTGCCTAAAGAATATTGGTTTTCTTGTTTTAAAGCACAGACAAGCCAATACACTTGCATGAAAGGATGATCTAGCTGTACAAATTATCTTAAAATTATTATCCTTTAACATTTTGTTGAATTTTGAATTTTCTAGTAAATGTTGGACTATGGCAGAATCAAGTTTTGGCAATAATTTTTGAGATGAGATGGTTATTTTCTAGGAGGATTTGATGCTTGGAGCACAGTAACTGGAACACGTTGTTTGGTCCCCTCACCCAATCTCTGAGAAGTGTGACCGAGCTTCACAGAAATTCATATACTATAATTCGACATACAATCCTTATCAATGGATGGTAAGATCTTGCTAGTTGCAACAAAAATTGTGGGATTGACAGTAAAGAAACACTTAACTACAGCATTTTAATGTGTTTGTACGCAGATAGACACATTGCCTACCCAAGGAAGTTTTAAGTAACACATTTTTGGGGCAAAATCAGTGATCTTTTCTGGTTACCCGTTTTCGCCAAGAATAAATTTTCCCTAGTTCCGCATTTAATTTATAACAGTCATCAGCAAAATGAAGATAGATGAACATCATTTGGTTGTTTTCTTTTACAATATGCTCCCCTTGAGAGCTGACAAAAATATTTGTCAAAGTCGGAACCAAGGGGTTGCCCATTGCCACACCGTCCTTTGTCAATACATTGCATTGTAAAAAATAAATTCAACACCTCCAGTGGCATATTCCACTAACTCAACAAAGACCTCCTCTCATTTGGAGGGCTCTCCAAGCTTTCCCCAATTAAAGTTGTCATCTTTATTTAAAATACATATTTTGCCACTTATGTTTTAGTAACTATTCTACGAGAGATTCTCTGAAAACATTTCTAGGGACGATATTGTTAAAATTATTGCATGTGATTAATTCCAGTCCATTTCAACATTTCTACAATATGAAACATTAGAATATTTATAGTGCATGCTTTGGGATAAACTTGTTATAATCAGACTGATCTTTGTCAAACATTAACATTTTCTGGCTAGCTATAAAATTGATATACCCCAATTCAATATGTAATTTATAATCAGTCAGTTTTCAGTGAACATCTTTTTATAATCGAGTTGCATTATGTTTTAAACACAGCTACCATTAAGAATTATGACCTTGTGTTTACGGACAATTATGAATTGGTCATAAATAAATAAGGCACTAATATGAGCTTGTAGTTGCCTTAATCTGTAGCTTAAATCTATACTTATTTTTTAATAACAGTCTTGGCCACAAGTGAAAGGCTGGGGTGCAGTCAGCTCACATCATAAGTGCACTGATATGGTATGCAATAAACCTTATGCAACTTGAAAAGCAGCTGCATTGATTGTATCAAATGATCCACAGCTTGCTCAGGCAAAATGAATGCCCGAAACTTTGTATTTTAC
Source organism: Chironex yamaguchii (assembly GCA_024741275.1). Lineage (NCBI taxonomy): Eukaryota > Metazoa > Cnidaria > Cubozoa > Chirodropida > Chirodropidae > Chironex > Chironex yamaguchii. The sequence continues at coordinate 4,572 of JANTCA010002659.1, read as the reverse complement.
TTTATATACAAAGGTGATAAAATATTTCACATTCTGGCATTTGAAAAGAGCAAGAAATGTTCATTTTAAATTGGAATGAACGTATGGTATGTGACATCCCTCAAATCAAATCAGATTAGAGTATTTTTGCTTTATACGGGTGATAAATCTCACATCATCTACAATTTTGGTGAGTGTAGGTACTTAACAAATAATCCCTTGCCATTTCTACTCAAGAGTGAATAATAGATACTTCCTGTACTTACCAAAACATTCCTGGGACAAGTGTATTTCTGAGATTTATTCTTTAATTTTATTTTTCTGTATTCAAAAACTTGTTTTGCTAACATGCTACAAATCTTTAGATAGTAGTATCTTGCACGTGACAAAGTCAGTTTCATCACTCATCACTCATAAATTTCATTTGTCAGGTACTGGGAACTTTCAAGCGGTTGCATCATTCTAATTTACCTTCCTCTACATGTATTTTTGTCTCGTCCTTAATCTTTCAATTGCAATCACAGTGTGTCTGAGGGCAGGATAGCTTGTAAGTCAGACATAACAATCAGTTTTGCAAACCAGTTTAACTGAATATGATACTGGTGATCACACTGCTGACAATGAATAAACATAGATCTTTACGGAGTTATGTCACACCACTCATTGTGAATGGCAACCAATTCGACAAAGGAGCAAAGAATGTGGTCCATGAACAGAGAGACTATGAAGCTTGTCCTTATTTTGGTAGTATTATAGTGTTTTTTCTTGTATATTGCCAAATGTCATACAAATACATAAGTTGGGAGAAACAAAGGGAACATTCCTCCTTCTCACAAAATTACTGCTTTCCAAAATATACTTGCAATTTCTGGTGGGAAAGTGGATATCTATATACACAATCACAAAAACAAAACCTTTACAAAGTTTAAACTTTGATGTAAAGTTACTAACATGCTGCTCTAGGCACTGGACCTTAGCCATTAGGTGCTTTTTTCCTAGCCTTGAGTAGTTGATCTCCATTACTGTCCACTTCAGGTTCAGTGGTACTGTAGACTACAGCAGTGAACAAGCTTCCTTGCCCAAAGAGTCTTATGTGTAACTACCTGCCTGTGAGTACAGCAACCACGTTTTCCTGAATTGATCACTGCATCAAACTTTAATACAGCATTTTCCCATTTTCAAAGCAGAATAACATAAAAACTAACTAGAAACCAGCTTTCCCTCTCAACAAGGCTAAACGTTTTAATAACACGAACATAAAACTGCCCCTTCAACCTGTTGCTATGTGTGGTTACTAAGGAGAACTTAAAAGGTCTATAATTTCTCTGCTGCTGATAACCAAGAGATAATTCATATGTGCATGTATTTCACAATTGAAATAATCTGCATTAACTTAAGTTTCCCAGTTATCTCATAACAGGTGCACACAGCTTCTAAACCTACATTTACCTCAAATATATGTCGGTATGCGCTATTAATATACCACTAGGAGCTACAACATTTTACTTACATCATTTTGGTGTTGTGAATCACCTCTTGATGCTTCTTTTGCAAGAACTTCCTCTATAATTGACAAGAAAATTATTTAGTTTTGTATATTTGCTACATGTAAAATTCAAACAGGGCATTTGGAAAACGAGGAACCCCCACTGACCCACTATCAAAAACTGACAATGTGTATATGACAATTTATAGTGCTCTTAAATTCTATTCTGGCTTTTATCGTTTAATTGATTGATAAATGGAAGAATCGTCAATGTCCCTAGAGTACCATATAAAGCACAATGACTTTCATAATATGATACTCTGCCACTGCTGTTGTAAATGCCCGAACTCAACATTCGTCAGTCTTCATCATTACGTCGAAACACAGACAAGTGCAAGTAGCAAGTGTCTAACACTACACTGTCGCTGCCGTGACACAGTAATAAAATTGCGGTGGTATAGGAGATCTTACAACAACCCCCAGTTCACTGACTAGCTGCACGCCTCGCACGCCATTGGATACTAGACTCGCAGCATCCTTCACCCTTCACCCCCACGATTCAACAGACGTATCAGTTATCATGAGTTTAAATACCTAGCGATTTTGTTACCAATTCTATTCTAACAACTGCAAGTAACTCACTCTGGCAGGAGCCCATGTAAAATGCTAAGCCGATCATGACTGGATTGCGTAATTAGGGTTTTGTGTAGAGTTCTGTCGTCCTTAAATTTAGCTCCTACAAAGTCAAACAACAAACCTAGGGATCTGGTGTTAAGACGAACTGATTTTGTAATGGATGCCTTACCTTTGGTTAAAAACTTATAAACCCTGTAAGGAGATTCACCATCGAGAACGTTTAGTTTTGCCTGTTCCTCGATGTCTGGCAGCTTATACAACGCACATCGAAAACGAGTTTTCCAAGTTGACGGGTCTGGAGGGTCGCCATCACGATATTTGCCTGTGTGGATTGCCCAATCTCGAAAAACTTTAGCGTCTATTTCGCCATCAACACCAGGTTTCCCAAAATGTTTCCACGGAATCTTAAACATTCTCTTTTCTAGATCCATCCATTGAAGACCTGGGCATTCGCCACTATCGATTTTCTCTTTAAGCCAAGGCTTTAATCGCTGACGAGATCCATGTGAGTTCCTTGTAGAGAAGGGCTCGGGCCCCATAATTCGATCGGTGATCATTGCCACTGTTTTAATGTCTTCCTTTCAGCTGTTTGAGCTCCACGCAACTCCCTCATACAAAGATGATGACTCGATACAATCAGATTTTAGATAAAAACAACCTCACGTGTCATTTACTATAGTACCTTCACACCCACTACGTCAAGCTGCCTTCAATCGCAGACAGTTTTATTTCAGAGTGGAATATCTAATTTTTCTCTCAAAAGTTCCGCGTTGAAACTACGAAACGTCATTCCACGAATGCTGTCCTCGTTCATCCAGACTACAGAAAGCACTATTTCTGAGGAATGACGTCATGATGACACTGTCAGTAGTTGTCTGTTGTTTGTGCACGTATGGAGAATAAGAATAAGAATGCAGTTTGTGTTTTCAAACTATGAATTGAAACCAATGACGTAAACTTCATTTGCAGTGTCCTCAAATAACGAAAGACGTGGGATACATGGAGTATATTATTTGGCACTAATCTGTTAATTTTAAAGTATACTTTTCAATTGGAATTTTTATCGCCCTTTCTACAGAGTCACGGAGTAATACGGTAGTATATCGTACAATCTGATAAAACGTACACCGGTTGATTGTGGCACATGGGAAGCAAAGGGGTTGCAGCCTAATCCCAATCCCCCAAAAGACTTGGAAAATGTGCAAAATTAAGGACTATTTGGCCAAATTTGGGAGAAGCGATCAATAAATTTCCCTAAATGCCATGTCTATCGTTCACCTGTACTGTGACACGAGCAACATGTAATTGTAAAAAAATGCAACCAGATAGCATAAGTATATCCAGTGCTCCAGAAACGAACCTCAAAAGTAACTCAGCGTGGCGTGGATGACGAAGTGATCAAAGTACTCGACCTTGGAACTTTGATCTAACTTCCCTGAAGATCAGATCAACCTTATGATGGAATACATAGAGTGAAAGTGTCACCAATTGTTTGTGATTGTAAGTACGCCATTAATATTCAAAATCAAGACGAAGGATATACAAGGATTGTACTGCTGTAAATCAGGCACCAAGAGCCCAATGTAAATATGGTGTCTCGTATCTTGTAACAAATGAAGTCATGTTGACATGTGTCACAGAGAAAAACAAATCCCTCCATTGTTCAATGTAAGCCATATAGTTAAAATTGCTACAAAGAAAAGCAACTTAAGCCAAAAGCTGTTAAAAATTTACCATCATTAACAGAAAACTAATTTGAGAGATCCTGATAATTATCTGCCATTCGTGGTTTCTTAGATTCACATCTAACACATAAATTATATTTACTACAGTAAAGAAAACGATTAGTCTAACCACGTCTTGATGATCTGAATATGACTCCTTAATTTAACTAACCATTTTATCTGCTCGTCCCGTGGTTCTCTTTGAGATCAATGGGTGTATAGGTAAAGATAACATTTTTTGCTAACACACTTTCTAGTAACACATGGACTTCTTTTGTAGAGTGAATAATCATGCAAGGTCATAAAATTCTCCAATCACGAATAACCTACCTAAATTCAATTCAATTTTGATCAAGCCGTAGACTATGTTTCTTTCTACAGTTGGCTTCATAGTGCAGTGTGTCACTTTCTGAACGACGTTGCAAAGTACCCCGTTAATTATACAAGACAATATTTAAGAACTAAAGATCTGAATTATAGTAACTATTAAATTAAAAACAAAGTAAATTGGTTAGAAATAGACATCTTAGTGAAAAGTGGCTTAGAATGGATGACTGTATCTATGAGCAGGGTAGATTTTCAGAGTGTACCCTTAAGCACATGTAAAGTTTCGTTGTTTTACTTAGCATTAGTCGTTCAAATGGCCACGTCAGTTTTAGTTCAACAGAGGTAGATAGATAGATAGATAGATAGATAGATAGATAGATAGATAGATAGATAGATAGATAGATAGATAGACAGATAGAT
>JANTCA010002658.1:0-11212 GCA_024741275.1 Chironex yamaguchii | reverse complement strand
CACAATAGCTGCACTAAGTGGGAGCCGACCGGGCTCGAACTTGCAATCCTCAGACTTAAAAGCCAACACTCAAACTTCCGTGTATATCTATATATCCACATTTCATTGATGTTTCAGCTATGCTTTCCCATTGTTATCACCCACTGCAATATCTATTTGACGTTGTTTATTTCATGAGTTTGGCACAAGTTCACTGTAACATATTGCTCATGGTCAATCCATCACAGGCATTTTGACTGTAACATCAGATGAATAATGGGTAATCTGGTTCTCTGCTGTTCAAAATTTGAATCATACACCGCTTTCTTATTATTTTGCGCACATGAAATTCTGTTTTGCAGTGAAGCATACTTGTAAAAACTCGTTTGTAAAAATATTACTCCAACTTTTAGGTCATTTTTGTGTGTCTCCAATTTTACAAATTTTGGTCAGAAAGGCTTACTATAGCTTTGACATTTTGCATCATTTCAGGATCTACTACTGACATTCATTCTCTTGTACTTTTACATACTAAATCCATTTACTTTGCTGTGAAACATACTTATCGGGGTCTGCAAACCATATTATTTTATATTCTTTACTTTAAGGATTCAGTGGAAGCCATGTAGACTGGAGCTTTATCATGACATGAGTCGTATGCTTTTTATGAGCTAAGTTTCTAGAGACACAGCCTGGTGATGGGAGAAGTATCTCTCTAAATGTAGCTCATAAAAAGCATATGACTAATGTCAAGATAAAGCTCCTGTCTACATGTTATTACAGTTTTGAGTTCATTTTCATATCTCTCCAATTTTACCAATTTTTGCTCAAAAAACCTTACTATAACCTTGACATTTTGCGTCATTTCAGGTTGTATTGGTGTCATTCATTTTCTTGTACTTTTACAAACTAAATACACTTATTTTGCAGTGAAACATACTTATACATTTTTGTAAAGCATATTAGAGCAATTTTGAGCTCATGTTCATTCTCTGCAAACGTCACCCTCGACTTTTATAAAACATCATATATGATCACACTGTGGTGGTTCCGATCCACTCTACCATATAGGTTGCCACCTGGTGGGGCGACAATAGAGAAGGACCTTGCATCAGGGTCAGGTAATGACTAGCTTATTGTCAGGCAAGCACTAAATATACTATGGACATCTTGCGTATAGATCCAACTACTTGCTGTCTTGGTTTTGATATTTTTCCAATTATTTGGAATGTTTGTCTTATAACTTTTTCCAGTATCATCAGGCTGATGATTTTACTGCTAAGGTAATGCATGAAGCTCCTATTGAAATTCTTTTATGACATAAACTTTGAATGCGTTGCTTTAGTTGATCTGATGACTGAAGTGAATCTGATTTCAGGTATGAATCTGATTTTAGGCATGCTTCTTTTGTCTGGCATGCATGATGTGCAGCTATGTTGGTATCACTCTATAATTACACGAGATTGCTTTTTTCTTCCTTTTAGGTATTAGTGATAGAGTTTAGACCCAAGCAGCCAATTCTAAAACCTGATTAGCTGGTTGTTCACTTGCAATCCACATATTTCTTATTTGCTTGAAAACTTCCTACTTGTACAGTTTCGTAGTTTTTGAGTTACAAGTGTCTGTATTTAAGTACCATGTGGATTGCCTTTGAGCTCTCTTTTTGTAAAATTACTGTAACTTATTCAAACCATTTTCTTCATTAGGTACTTATATTATTTTTAGCAATGTGCTGATTTGTAAAGTTTGTGCTGAAGGCAAAGGTTTTAGTGTCATAGAATTTGTGGGTGGACAGTGAGAGAATTTAAAATGGTTGTGTTTAGGGATATAAAAGGATTTCATGCATTTGATCTGTTTGGGGTCAGTTTAGTTCTTTTACCAGGGTATGATCAAATTAATTTTAATTATCTTTATGAAACTATAAGGTAGGAGAACAAAAACATTATTATAAAGATTATTTTGAAAGACTTGACGACCTTATTGTTAGTGATCCATGTATGCAAAAGGTCAGTTGAGGTCAAAGGTTGATGTAAGCAGAGATGAAGTATTGTAGCTAATATGAATTTCCATTGCAAGACTGACTTATAAGATTTATGGTTTTCTAATTAGAGGAGAATGACAATTACCATATCAAGAAGTGATAATGTTAGGAGGTCCAGTGGGAGATCAGTATAGATCTACTTATTACGCCAAGTCAAAGGATAAAGGTCAAAGGTCATTTAAGGTGATGTGAGTGGCAGGGACAGTTTACGTCACGCTTAGGAATAGAATGACTATATACGCATAAATAAACGCATTGTGTTTATACGGTGGTGGATTGATGAAATAATGGTTAAGAGGTGGCTCAGCTTTAAGTAATATCGGTTAAGGCAGTGCTAAATAACAACACAAATAAGGTATTGTCTTAAAATGCTTGCGCTATAAAGACAAAGAATACAACGTTATCTGTGATTGACAGGGGAATTTCAGGAAGGGGAAGGACAGAGTGATTCTCTATGCAGCTGTATAGATCAGTTCTTTCTGCTTAGGGTATGTTGTTGCTAGAATTTTAGATTAACAGGTATTAAAAAATTGGGGCAGGGATGATATAAGAAAAGTGATAAAGTTGCAAGGTCTTCAGGCAGTAGGCTCCCTATTGATGAATTAGACGTTATAGGTGAAATTTCGTGGATTGCCTGTTTTTCATTCAGGCAGTTCAAGGTGTCATTCATACTATTATGAGTTATGCGTACTATGAAGTGGTGAAGTCTACCACGACTGTTGTTCTGGAGTTTTGTATGCACTGGTGTTAGCCTTAGGGCGTTCTGGTGTTATCATGCAACCCCAATTTCACAATGTCTAATCAGAAGATCGATAATGATGTAACTCTTAAGGGTAGAAGGTGGCCAATTAATGTTGCCCTGGTGACTGGTACAAAAAAGGTGAAAGGAAGAGGAAAAGAAAATGAGAGGAAGTTTTGAAGTGATTTTTTTTTCAAGACTGGGTCCACCTCAATGGACCGGGTCCTCAATGTGTGATGGCTAGACGCCCCCTTGGACTGTTGTTGAATTATCTATGCTCCTTTTTCTCTAGTAGTTGCAGCTGAATTCAGTTTGTGCTGGGACAGCAATGATAAACACTGCGGAGTAGGAAGAGAAAACAGCTGAACAAATATAGTAAGATGACCAGAGATGTCCATAGAAATGACAGAGTAATCAGTCTAGCCCCCTGTTATTTCGTTATCCCCAATCATAGTATAGGTATCAAGGTTTGATCTTACCAATCTGGTCTTTGAATCCCAGTTACACGGTACACCATAATTTTTTGCTGATGATATATGTTGATGACATAATCATTTAATCAAGTCAGGTCATATTTTGACTGGTTGCTGTGCTCAAAACAATGCTGTTGTTTTGAGAAGAGACTTGCCTTCTTCAACAGTAGTGTATTGGCCTCCCAATTACTAGCATTGTTCTGAGTATAGGATTGATATGTCTTGAAAAGTCAATCACTGGGCAAAGAAATTGGGTCCGTGGATAAGGAGTTAGGTGTATGGATACATTTTTTGTTTATGGTGTAATGATGTAAGCAGCAGCTATCAGCTTTCTGGCTTTTAGATTTCCCTAAGGAGAATTGAGTGTTGTTTTATGTAGATGGTGCTCAGTTTAGACGTCGCATTTCAGTCAAGCTAATTGAAACTATCCAAAATGTAACAAACTCGATCATAAACTCGACCAAAGAGCGTTTCTGTTTAAATAGCCACGGAAAATAAATCCTTTTTGGTTCAAATTAAATTCAAGTCGCCACAGAAACTTGATACATCTTATGTTAATGAACTTTAAAGACCTGCCTCGTATTACTCTCTTGTAGTCGTGTCCCATAGGATTCCATTTTTGATATGAAAGGACAAAGTGGTTTTGTGTAAGTGAGGGTTAATCATGGTTATGTGCTAATATGAAGGGTAAATGCGGATTTTGTATAGTCCCACAAGTTTTTAAATATCCTTTATAGATACGGGATGAACTTCGTAATGAACTTCATGAAAGTAAAATAAGTGGTTCGTCAAATCAGCCTTTGTAGAAATTGTTAAGGAAGAAATGTGTTTATCGCTTTGTTCACATTGATGGGAAGTGTAATGGTGTGTGCTATAACGTATATGGAAGGTTTGTAGACTAATACAATGATTTGGGCTGTATGGATGGTTGCTAACGAGCATCTTATTGTTAAGTGTTAACTCTTTATTGGTGTATACTATTCTGGCTTGGTTTGGCATGGATGTTACGGCCTCTTCTAAACTCAAAATCAACCTAAAAATTTACTTGAGAGGTAGCTGAATAAAAAGAGCTAGCTGCAAACATAATCTCACAGAGACATGCTCAGTTTACCATAGAAATTTCTCCTGTAACAGTAATTGTACCACAAACTGTATGGGTGCCTCGTGGTATCATGCACTTTGAGAGCACTCACGTATACTCTAGCGGCAGTGCAATGCACCCAGTAAAGTATATGCTTAGGGTAAAGGTGATGATGCCATGATATAGGTTTGTGATGCAAACGGTTGCGATTTAGATCAATAGGAACACGCGTTCAAGTTATTTCTTGTTGCGCAGATGCTTCCTTTACTATTATTTCTGCGTTTTACTTAGTACTGTTTCTGCGTTTTACCCAGTACTAAAATGATTCCTCTTTGGTGTAGGTTTTTGTTTTTGCTTCTTGGCCTTTTGGCTGTGCAAAGTGTTGCCATTGGCCCATGCATTCTTTGACTTGGAACCTGCTGACTTCAAATCTTCACTGTTTATCAATGGTAGTTATGTTAGTCTTGCAAGTATGCGACAGTTGCATTATAGCTAGATTTCTCTTTTCAGTAATAATTGGCATCAAATATCCTTGTGCTTCATCCTGCGCTTACAGTAATACATTATATTCTCCTATGTTGTTTGTCTTATAAATAGAAATGGTAACTTTGAGACCAGTTGTATGCACCTGTAAATGAGCTTGGTGTGCAACCCGCCATCGCCGTAAAACAGCATCCCCTGTACAACACAAAGGTATTACGTTTGTCCAATATTATTCCCTTGCCCTCGTCTTGCTTTAAACAGTGTTGCATTGACCTCAAATACTCCAACATTGAAGCTCCAGCAAAGGCTTTTACAACTAGAGATAGTCACGATTTTCAAAGCATCATATATATTCTTAGCGTACGTTTGTGTACCTTCAGAATACCTGGCTTCCCTTGGCGGTACTTTATATGCTCACAGAGCATCCTCATGCCACTTGGCGTAAGGAGTATTTAACATATCATTACTACATTCTAATCCATTGCCGCACCCTCGACTAACTTAAATGTCTCCACTATATCTTGTTTGCCTGTTGAGTACACTTATGCCCTGAAAGCACCCTACATATTTTCAGACCCTTCTTAGATAGGAAATGGTATCCTACTTGGCTGGGGAGGAATTTTGTACTGCAGTACGATATCTGAAGAATGCAGTTTTAGCCTGCAGAGGCCTTGAAGCTTCTTCATGCCCTGAACGTACCACTGTGATTCAATATATGTAACTCTCTCCCTTAAACCATCTTTTGCCCTTATCTACGACCGTTTTCTTGCCTTGCAAGCCCTTTTATGTACTTCGAACACAGGAGATGTTCTCTTGTTCCCTCACATACCTTCCTGATCCCCATGAGATCTAATATACGTAATGCTACTTCATCGTTAATATCATGAAAATTTTGTGGCCGAGTAGACTTAAATAGCTTATACTCTGGCTTGCTGTATCGAACAGTTTTTGGCTTTTCATTTCTATCCAATTTTGCAAATAATAGGTACATATAGAAATAAGTACCATTGTTACTTCTTTACTACAAATGAAGGGTGTTCGTTTTTAGTTGTGTTGGAATGTGTTGCAATTGATTATTGATGTACTTTCTGGTATATCTGAGAATGCGTCTGTTGCTAACTACGATAGATTAATACTGTTTTATGTTCTCGTATGTGCTTAGAATATCTTTTATATATTTCTGTCTTATTTGCTTGTTGTATATTGTAAGCACATAGTGTTGGTACTGAGGTTTCTGATCACATTTTATCAGTAACTACTGGACAGATTTATAGATGTTTGCCACTACTCAACTTAGCTAGGCTTCCTCTGTTCTTTGAGTTTAGATGTCAGTCGTTTGCTGTTTATGAATCTCCTGAAGTGTGCCAATGTTTGTAAATTTTGGGTAGCATATGAAGCCAAACGTCGGTGTTTTGTCTTGCATTTCCAGTATATGCTTCATTTTTAGTGACTATTTCTTGTCAGCTGTGCCATTGCAACTTGATAGCATACAGACCTGCTATTTACTTGTCCTGCACTTGAAGCGTGGTCGTTTATTTAGAGGATGCTACAATATAGAACTATGGTGGTACCAATAGCACATGGAGTTCGTGCTTTTTACCTGAGTTTCTCAAATTGCTAGTATTGTAATTTTAAAAATAAGATTTGATTTTGTTGCCATTGCTCTGTTAGTAAAATGTACCCTTATTGTCTACTGTGGATTGTCAATCTCTCTTTAAGCCGTGCTAACCTTTACATGACTTGTTTAAATATCTCTGTAATTCCAATGGCATGTTAGGATGGGGTTGTGTGCTGTGGAACGTGCAACCTTGTATGACTCTCACATGTTAATAGCAGTCATTCAATAGCTGTTGGTTTCGATTCTGCAATTTATGTCATAAGTTTTATTCGGTTTATTTAATTACTGTTTCATCACTTCTGGTTTGCAGCAAAGTATCCAAGTATCCCTTTGAAGTGTGCAATCTGGTTTGATGTCAGTGTAGTTCGGACACTTCTGTTTAGGGAAGTTTGCTTGCTGATTTTGATGCTTTAAATATAGCTTCTTGGAAATGAAATTAAATGAAATAAACACTGCTAGTCTCCACACAATAATAGCGAAGATGATGGACCATTTTCTTTATTTGTTGGAATTGTGAAGGATAAAAAGTTCAGTCAGAATTTGCTAATGCATAAATTGTATGTTTCAGTGTTGTCAAAGAACACAGACACACTTAAGGTGTGAAATAAGGGAAAATCTTTGAGTAGGATGGTATATATAGTATTTATGATATGTGAGGCAATAGGTGTGTTAATAGCTGCTCACAAGTGTATTTGCCAGTTGAACACAGCGTTTTTTGCCAAGGCAAGCGGGTCTTGCTGAGGTATACGGTGACCGTGAGCCATCAAAACCATGATTTTTTGTAACAGTCATACTTTCACTTAAATGGAAAGTTTGGTTAAGGTGTTTTAAAAGTTGTTTAAATTAAGGGGTACAGTAGTGTGTAGTTTACGCAGACCATGGATATTGCAATTACATTGAACGTGTCCAGTAGTGTAATTATACATATAATTGGCATGTAATATCGTTTTGAATTGCACATGCATAATATGTCTATCTTGTCTGTTCTTGAATAGACTGTGCTTTTGTGGAGAGATTTTAAATTTACTACATATTCATTTGAACATCTCTTTGATTCGGACATTGGGACCTTCTGCAATCTGTGCAGACAGTGTAAGTGTACGTAAAGCCACAATTATTTATTGGTATATTGGTGGTTCTTTCATGGAAGTTTGGATATTTGGCGCCGGCGTCATGTGATTTTCATGCTTCCAGTCCTGTCTGATTACTGCGTTGTATAAGATCGTCATTGTTCACACTATTCAATTAAGATTCTTAATGTATAAGGATTTGATTCCTCTTAATTTGACAGCAGAAGGGAGTCATACAAGGATGCATTATACATTGTAAATAGGTTGTCTTACTACCCTGTTTCTTCAATAGTGTTACTGGAGTTAAGTGTATGTACTATAATTGTTTTTATGTGTTGCAAATTGGAATGTATTTGGTGTAGTTTTCTGGAAGCTTTATGCTCATGTACATTTTCCTCTTGTGACATGTTTCGTTATAGATTTTCGAAAATAGACAAGTTCTTATGACCATATAATGTAGTTTCTTTACCTTGCTACTTGTCGTCATACCTGTATTTAGCAGGTAACAAATACATATACCGTTAATGCACCGAAAACTGTGTCATGCGATGTGTACTTCAGTGTCAAAAGCGATAGGCGGCAGGGCTGTTTGAATGCAAGACTATATTATAGATTTTATTATATTTTATTATGGATAGTACAAAATTCCAAAGACAACTTTAAAGTCGCTGCAAATGAATGAGATGATCCTTCGATAGTCATTGCACCTTCTTTTGTATTAATAAGGGCAAAATAGGATACACGTTGCAAGCTATATTTTTCGCAAACAGACATATTTGTTCATTTGATGCCCGAGACCTGTGAAATACTGGCTTGGTGACCAGCGGGCTCTAGTCTACCTCGTACGTCCAATCCCTCGCGTTCTGAACATAGTGATAGGTAGTCGTTTCATGATGTTCATCATGATTGTTTATATAGATGTGTCATTTCCTGAACCGCACGTACATCCAGGCAATTCCCTCCTTTCAATTAGAACATTGTATTGGTTATGCAAAAGGCGCCCTAGTATAGTGCATAAGACAATCCCAGTGGTTGTGAGTTGGAATCCATGTCACCACAAACAAAATACCATTGGTGGAGAGAGTAATAGGAACCCACTTGGAAAGAGCTGTCTTGCTAGTAAATTTGCTAATCCAGGCATGTGAATAAGCCATGCTCAGAAATGAGTATGCTACAAAAAATTCTTAATGCATTGGACGGTTTTTCATAAGCGTCCCAGGTTGAGCCCGGGATATTTGCTAACATCTCTACTAAAGTTTAAGTCAAGTAACAAACGCAAAAGTGTATTTATTCTTTTAAAATGTTTTGTATATCAAAAATCTAGAGATTCGACATTTTATTGCATTTAGATGCCGGATAGAAAACTGCTGAATAGAATAATGGTGTACAAGGAAACTAGCTGTAACAGAAATGCTAGCCTCACACGTGCAGGGGCGGCACTGAGGGGTATTCAAGGTCTTCAATGAATACCTAGTTTTTTCAAAGAAGCCCTAATATTTATTTTAGCTCCAAAATTTCTTACCTGTAACAAACTTGCACAATAGACATGGATCTTCATTAAAGAACCCATTTATGATGTCAGAAATGACACACCTACCATAGTTCCTTTCTTGAGGATGCTTATATCTGTTCAGGAATTGTTATTCAGTGAACTGAAGAATAAGTGTTGAAATTTACAGATTATGACAGCAGTGTAGCACGTGAGGTATTGAGAGTATATAGTATGCTGAATACTATCTCTTTGTTCCCAGAGCCCTTTATGATATCGGCTACAATTGACCATTTGGCCTCATGACAATGAGTGTCTGAACAGAACATATTGAGTTATCATTAAGCGCACATAACCAATCTGAATCCTCAATACCTTGCCATTTTGGTGAGTTTCAGGAGGCGCCAAGTCTCTGCGAGTTTATTTGCAATATGATCTTTGATAATAACAGCAACCTAGGTGGCTTTTAACCCAAGGACCTTTTCACTTGAAGCATTTTACCAGTCCTCGTGCACCTCAACTTTCAAGCACGAGGATGTTACTGATCTTTCCACACTTTAAGATCAGCATGAAATTTCAATTATAATCACATTGGGTACTTTTTATGCATTTCTTGAAAACTTGATTTCCTAAACCCTGTTTTTCCTGGTGTTTATTTTTAATCCATATCCTACATGCATGCATTATTGCAATGTTGTGATTAATTATTGTTAAGATTACTATTAGCATAATCACAGTATTTAAAATTAAGATTAATACAAGTGCAAAAATTAGGGCTCAAATGTCTTTAACTTTTACAAATTGAAATATAATTTTTACGCTCTTGTTTGACACCGAGTGTTGTAGTAGAGAAGAACTGGATGATATGGGTGTCAAATAGTGTCTCATGAGATTACCAAACCCGTACATATTAGCTGATGGTCCATTATCGTTTCATAAATTCTTTTTCAGTGAAAACATTTTATAGGTATGACATCTTAAAATATTGCGTTTCTTGAAGCACAGGTATATTAAAGAAAGTTTGTGTATATCCCCTCGCAATTGAAAGATGGCATTGTTAATGTTGTAGAGATCAATGTTAACCAGAGTGCGACAGTGCTTAATGAGTGATGAACAAAGTAAATCAGTATAACTCCATTTATTAAGGCAATAGCAATGTTGAATTCATTGAACAGTTCGTTTACTAAGCTCCTGAATCTACTCTTAACTGTTCAGATTCTCTGTTCCAAATCTGATGAGTACAGTGTAGAATTCCTCCTTATATACACATAGAGCATGCTTATATCAGCACTATTTTCTATATTAAGGTATTACAACAGGAAATTCCCTACCTCTACTCAGCTGTTACTAAGGGGAAAACCCCATTGCATCATATTGCAATGCTGTTCAAGCATAGTAGCTTAGTCATGGTTCGATCCTAACTTATCTAAAAATAACTGTTACTGGGGAATGAACTACTATTTCATCAGTTAATGCATTTACCGTTCTGTTTATTCCGGCAAACAGAAACCTTGACATCTTCAACCCGACTCAACTGCTAACGTTTTGGTCAAGTAACTAACTCCAGTTTGAACTTCCAAAATGTTTTGTAACTAAAAAATTGACAAGGTCGATGTTTGATTGAATTCTGTTGCTTATTGAGAAGAGACTGAAGAAAGTTTTTAAGAAAACGAACAGTGACGAGAATGCCAACATAGCTCTAATGCCAATGTTATAGCCAAGAGTAGTTGCAACGGCAGACTCGCAGCAGCATGATACCAACACGGTGCATAGGTGCGATAGGATGAAAAAATTTCTTCACCGTGTATATCTGCTTATTCGCAAAAACGCAGTAGTTCAATGTTTTCAAAAAATGGAACGGATTGCTTGACAGGAGAGTGATTCATGGAAACTAGTGCTCGGTACCACTTCATTCTAAACTCTGCTCTGGAATGTCAATGAACATAAAGTCTTCTCGTAATCATTTATTGCTTGCAATAAAACACCCAAATGTAATCAGGATCAGTATTTCACTTTTTATGAGTTACATAAGTAGTTTATTAGCAGCAGTGTGATGGGTCTCTTCTGTTCTTCATGAAGTCAATCAGTATTAGTATTACAGTTTTTATGCCTTTCCTAGAGAATTCATTAGTAGGAGAGTGATGGGTTTATGTAACCTTTATTATGTCAATCAGTATTAGTATTACAGTTTTTATGCCTTTCCTAGAGAATTCATTAGTAGGAGAGTGATGGGTTTATG
>JANTCA010002657.1:1877-31826 GCA_024741275.1 Chironex yamaguchii | reverse complement strand
CACGAGTGGTGTAGGCATAGAGTAATACGGAGCAAAAGAGAGCTGAGATGAGCCAGATAAAAGCAACAGCTATCATATTTGCCTTTTTTGTGCGTCTTTTCATATGAGGATGGCAAATTGAAAAATAGCGTTCCAGAGATACTGCAACCAATGTTAACACTGAACACGTGTATGAGGTCTCAATGACGAAGCATTGGATTTTACAAACTGCAACTCCAGTGTACCATCCATTTTGCAAGTATGCAACGACGTCGAACATGGATAAATTGATAAATACAAGGTCAGCACATGCTAAATTTGCCAGAAATAAATTGACGACCGTCCGCATCTTGTTGTTTCTCCATATTGCTATAAGAATAAGTACATTGCCAATAACAGCAAAAGCAAACACCAAGATGTAAAACCCTGTGAGTGGGAGAATTATTCCTAACGGATGAGAACTTGAGTCGCTCTCATTTCTTGCCATTATTAAGAAAATTTTGTACAAAGATCAAATTTATAAGTATTTCTTTGTGTATCGGTCACTCCCTTCTGTTTAAAATCCCTTTGAAACTGCCACCAAAGATTCAATGCGATATGCAATTCGTCTTTACACAGTACATTGAACCAGACGAAACACTTATACGCTAATCGTCGACTTCTAAATTTCGTTACTTTGTCGACATCAATTGATTGGTGATGATAGTTAGATAAGACAATCCTATCGTCACAGGAAAAAACTGTAATTCGATTTCCACACTTTTAATGTTCTGAACATATGCAACCTCGAATCACTAAAGGCACATCAACATTTTCCATTGCATTATTTCATGTCTATGATATTCTGCCTAAACATTCCAACTTCTTGAAATTCACGAAGCAGCGAAGGACAACACTGAACGCAATAGGCCAAGGGTTTCTCAAAGCATAGCAACTCCCATCGAACTGTAGTAGCTTGTCTGCACCTTACTTTCATTGAAAATCAAGTGGTTTTTCGTCGTAGCTGGGCTATCTAAACAATATCCGTTCTCGCACCACTGTCACAATCCCTATGATAAGCCAAGGATTGTCATGGCAAATAATACTGCAGACGAAATCTCGTATATTAGCGTCTATAATTCATGAAAAGTTGAGGTTAGCGTTATCTCCCATGAGAGTTAGCATGATGACCTAGTGTGTTTTGTTTCTGTTGACAGTGTCAACCAGATTTGCTGTGCTTTTGTGTGATGTCTTGAAGTAAAACAATGAATTGATTCTAGGTGCAGTCGGCGCTGGCCAGGAAATTAGGACGGTTAACTAACAGCACGTTCTGTACAAGAGCGAGAAAAAGCAATTACGATAACAACTCATTGGTTCCGTTTCTCTCCTGGCTGTGCACAGAGGAGACCTGCTCAGTGCCCTGCTTTCTTGCTGCTTTTAATTTCGCTTTTTGACAACCCTAAGATGATTTCTCAGATGACTGCTTTGTCGTCTGCGCTTCAGACAGGAGCTTTGAACTTGAAAGCTACATGACTTATATTTTCTACTACGTCATTTCAAGTGCTTTCCGCGTGGTAAGAGAAATTCAACTACACGGAAAACGTCACAAATTCTGGGACTAGATATACATTCTTAATTGCTGGATGTCTAATTTGAATTAATTTGTATGCGAAAGACTTAAATTTTACAAGTCGGCGACGGTTTAACTGTCAACATTCGTAAATGTGCCTCACTCATCAGTTCTCCTGACTTTGAAAGCAGCATGATTTAATGGTTCTTTCAAAATTCGAAGAGTCAATGCAAGAGACAACTTTACCGCAAACAAACTTAAAGCGCATGAGTTAATGATGTAAATTTTCACACGTCTGCAGCGAGTTAATCGCATATAATATTATTTATTCATATCTTAAATAGTTGCTCCCTTGTTAAAGGTTAATAAATTGTCTCGTGATCTTCGTTGTCAACGGTTATCGGTACTTATTGACCCTTTTGCCACAGGAAAATGAGAGTGAGTGAGTATGAGGATGCTCTGCTCTAACTACAAGGCTAATGTGAAAAGGGCATAGCGGCCAGTATCTTCAATAAAAAGAAATAAAAAAACAATTCAGACATCCCTTAAATTGCCCATTATCGAGGACAATACCAATTTAAAATAAAGGTCCATCTCTTCATTTGGCCATAAAATCCTAAATTTATGGCTGCGATCCTGTCTGGAAACTACATTTATAACGTTGCTATAGCGCAAGTCTAGTGTTTTGAGTCCAACCAGGGAGACATGGTGGAATGCGTTTAATGAGGATGTTGTTAGGATGGTAAATACAATCATTTTTATCTTTTTGTACTTGTGTCGTCTTGATAAGACACGCGAAGACCATTATCTACGACTTCAATGGAAAATTGGAACAATTCAGGTACAGACTGTCATGTTCCACGCGGGTAACGTGGGTCCCTTACCCCCATTTTATAGTGACTGTCTCTGAGATTTCCTTAAAACCCAATAAAATTGGTAGCAAAAGGTTCAGAGGACTTTGTCACAAAAAGTCCTTGGGAGCTAAACCCATGATAGGCACAAAATGTCGTGTTTAGGGTGCGTCTTTTGTCATGTATTATGGTAGAATTAGATTATATATTTGAAAAAACGGATAACAAGTTCCAGGTAACTGTCTGATCAAGCAATCATGTCTGACCATGTGCCTTGTGCCGAGTAAACCTATCCTTAATGGCTCTGGTGTATGAATCTGTTTTTGCAACTACCTTATTCAACTAGTATAATAAAAGTATACTTGATTAGTTTAAATCAGTTTTTTCACGAGCCTAAATGCCTGTTTAATCAGTTTCCATTGAAGCACCTAAGGTTGCCATACGGCGATGGAAGTGCGTTATCACTGGGTACATCAAAAACCATTTTCATAATACGTTAGCTCTGTCACTTAATCTCTAAATAAGTCAATAAATATTTCTAAGAAAGGAACATTTATCAGCTAAGAAAATAATATTATTGACTATCAATAGCCTCCTCTTTCTATAAATACAACTTTTGCATTACACAGATAAAAACTTGACCACTTCATGAAATTATTTCCTTTTTTGAACAATGGTACTGTCGAGATTATATGTCTTACTTGAAATGACTCATTCAGTGAAATCTTTAGTTTGTGGCCTTCTGCGGTAGTCACATTTCCCCACAATATCTTAATGTGAAGGCAAAGGTTATGATCCTTCACTGAAGTCTTTAAAAGCCCGACCTCTGAAGGAAATTTTGTTCACACTTTAGACAGAAATCTATGCAGTGTACAAATTAATCCTCCTGTTTCCTGAGCAAATAGTATGCAGCATTTAGCTGCTCTATGCTTCACTATAAGGATGAGAACAATTTCAATCATTTTCGTATGCAAAAGAAGAGAGTTTGTATTCCCTGAAACAATTTGGGTTTTGGACATTACTAACTGTTTTGGACATTACTAACTGTCATTTTAAGTCAAGGGAAACTTGTTTTGTGACTATCTGTAGTTTTCTCTTTGATGGCTAACGGTGTTGGATTTGACAGAGTAATTTGGTGCTGTCCTTAACGAGCCCATAAGAGGTATGCCAGTAAAAGCCTGCTTTCTGTAGACAAAATTGAAAGTTTTGTTAAAAATTGACACGAAAACGTGCTCCCAATGAGTGCCACTTTGTAAGGTCGCCAATCAATGTTTCCAGGGTAAGACAATGCTTCGTGGCAAAAGTTCAAAAGGAGATTGATATTTTGAAGTTCATTAAAGTAAGGACTGACAGCTGTAAAGCAAAAACGTGGTTCTCAATTTGGCAGAGAATTGGGCTTTTGGTCCACTTCGAAGAAAAGTGTCACTCTTGTAATAATTTCCCGTGTGCCAACCTTTTTTCTCGAAGTCTACAGTGTCTTTTGTGCACGTCCCCAAGACTTAAAAATGACTAAGAATCGCGTTTAGAAATCTCCCCTCAAAATCAAAAAGGATACAACTGAATCTATAAGATCAACTACGAAGCTCTCTACTCTTCTTAATGCCGTATATAACATGATAATGTTGGAAATTAGTCATTCAAAAAGGAAAACAACAATTCACTGAGGATAGCCATGTCGAAACCATTCTTCTAATTAATGAATTAAGTAATCATTTTAACAGTACACTCGATTTATCAAATACGGAAAAAATTACTCATTGAGCCGACAAATGAGGGAACACATAAGACAAGGGGAAAATGTTTACATTTTGTATTGCTTTAGTTTTTGCAACGTTGTCTAAACATTAATAATGGATTTTGGCAGGCGCCTTAGGATCTATACATAAATGCTTCATTAGATCTTCATTCTAACAGTGTCATAATCTTGATTACAAAAATTCTGTTGAACTTTCCTCACATGGACATAAGGAGGTAGTCAACAAAGGTCTCGGCTGACTTAACAACGTAAAAATAATATATACGTTGAAGCAAGGAGTGCACAAATCCAGCACATCTTCATTTTTTCTGAACTGGCTGTGGACTGAAGAAGAAAATAGTTATGGGTGTTTCAAGTTTATCTTGTCTTGAGTCTTAAGCCTTTTCTGAGCTGGCTTAGAAAATGCTTACGGTTCAAGACATGATAAACTTCAAACATCCATGGCTTTCACTGAGTCGACAAATGCCAGGATTTTTAAAGAAAATATTTGCTGTATTGGATAAAGGGTGTCTGCAATAATTGTTCCGCATTTGTAGTCGCAGTGGAGTCTTCGAAATGCCAGTCGCATGTGACGAAAGTGCAACAAACATGACATTGTTAATATCCCCTGCTTATACGTGATGCATAACTGGGCAGTGAAGTATAGCCTATGCACACTCAACAATGGTGTGAATCAGCAACACCATTTTGTCTGCAACTTAATGAAATTTCCCCATGCCCATCATTGGGTATCTAAGATTAAGACGAATTTCGATACTACTACTAGTTTCGTGGCAATGAAGAATTAATACAATAATCGAATACCTTTGTACATGGTAGTATGTTATAAGTAAAAATAACTATCAATTTGAGGCATTAATGCCTACAGGCCAATCTTGGGAATGCTGTCAGCCTTAGAGTTCATTGGAGAAGACTCACAATTTAATTCTGTAATCAGAAACGTCGCATGAAAGTTTCTCTCGTATTGACAATCCGCCACACCTCTAATTGCTAAAGATTGATGTTTTCAAACATTAATATTTTGATGTAAATAGAGAATTGGAGCTAGTGTGACCTAAGCCTTGTTTTCGTTTGAGTAACTTTGATTTGTGAGTCATCCCTTGCGAAAAACCATGTTGATTCCGGTATATGGTAGCAGTTTTATTTAACATAGTGTCTTCGAGGGCAGTAAGGATTGCCATTTTCTCCACCTGACCATGGTAAAATCGTTTGTAATATTGACTGTAAAATTCTGTATGCTTAGCGAGGAACAATAATTTCAAAAGAGTTTACATATAATAGAAACCATAAAAATAGACACAAAATTGCAGACATTGTAGTCAAACAAGCTGACTATTGTAGATGAATCTAAATCCATCTGTCGTTCAATACAGTTTCTTGAGAATATAACAGAGAATAACTTAAGAGAATCATGCTTATGCTGTTATCTTTAAGGTCAGCATAAATCAGGTCTGTACTCAGGATTTGCTTGAACTTAAGCTGCGTCTTCCAACCTTTATTATTTTAGATGAAAAAACTCTCAATCAATGCATTCTACATTTTATCACACCCTAACAATGGGCACTCCTTGAAACCTTTCATCCGTAAACCTTGTAAAAGCCATATGAAACGCCTTCACATTAATTGAACAATTAGATGTGGGCATAATTATAATTATAGAATCCAATTAGTGTAATTAACACCATAAATTACTCGTTGGCATAGTAACAAAGCACAACAACATGTGTAGTCCATTAAATAGACAAATTGCTATTGACAACATACTTAACCTCCATTGCATGTGATGTACGGATACGAGATTACGCAACAGAGGTAAACACCTGTCAAAAAAGTCGTATTGGTATAACATTTGTCTGAAATTTAATATATTAGTAGACCTGCACTTCTAACAAGCTTATCAGTGGTTAGCACTGTTCATCCGAGAATTGTGCACTTTAGTCAAATTTCATGTGGTTGACTATCAAGTAGAAATGTATGACGCTTCAACACAATAACGATCGAATTTATTTCAATCAAAGTGAGTAGACTGGGTTAGAAAGGTCACGTGGTAAGTAGGACAACCACCATAGACTCGCAACTGAGAAACGACTTATCCACACTTTGGATAGCCTTTGCCCTAACCAAATTAACTTGAACTTTGACTTCATGTTGACACCGATATCCACACTTGTAATTCTAGTTTCAGTTACTTCATTTTTTCATACATACATATCTATATTTTCATTGATCACCTTTCCACTTATTTACTTATCTAGCTATCCGTCCGTCCGCCTATACATCTATTTATATGTTATCTTGGCAGACACAGTACAGTTTACATATACTACTGATGAGTGGGGGATTTATCAAAACAAACCAACTAGATTCGAGTTCAAAACCCTCAGACTCAACAGCAAACACTCAAACCGAAGTGGCATCCAGACCAAAGGTTTAGGACTTTTTAAAGTCCTTGTTATTGTCATTTAATGTCACTAGTCTAAGTAAGCAGTGCTCTTTTTAAGTCTATTTTACTGCCTCCACATGCAGTTTTTTGGAATGGACAATGACCTCCATACTAGGGAAGCATCTTTGTTAGTTAACTCATCACTGACTGTTTTTGATTGACTTCAATTGTTGTCTCACATGACTCTTTGTTGTCTGGAAGTAGTTTTAGAAAATTTTATTAACTTGTCTATTTGTTCAGCTTGAATGCCTGGGTGCTTGATGGTAAATGTTAAATTGTGAAGTTTACATTCGACTAAAGCAAATGGGAGTTTTTTCTTTTGATTTTATCCCTTTTGATCAGCGCCGCAGAGAAAACATTTTAGCAGTACTTGGTATCATGACCCGAAATCCGGCGGTGGTTAAGGGAGAAATCCATTAATTTGTTTTTTTATTTGTGTTTCGGTTTTTGCATTCCTCAGTGCCAGGAATTGTTAAATTAACATGACCTCCATGCTCTTTATGTCTCATTCTGTCGCATGACTAAGACCTAGTAGGTCAAAACCTCGGATGGATCGTTTTCATCTTTAAAAGGACAGGAAAGTTATAAATTTTACTTTCTGTATAGTAAATACCCTATAATAAAAACAGGTGCTTAACTCTTTGACGTAGTTAATTAGAAAATGAACTGTTGATCAGAAAAATCAACAAAGCTTCATAGTAAACAAAACCTTGCTACATAAAGGACAAATATTGTGAGTTGAGAAGGTAATATAATCTCCCTATGACCTTAGTCTCGTAATCAATTTGTTGCAAGAGTATTGGTCATTTCCAAAAAGAACAATACTCGAAGGCCACATTTCACTCAAATGCAGCTCTTTAAAATAATTGTTTTTTCTTTGAAACCATATTCAACAGACCAAGAATAAAACAGAATCTACGACGAATGTCGCCAAACTCAATCCAATAAAATGGCAATTGATTCTAGATCCCCAGTAGACAACAAAGAGGCTTTAGTCGTTATCTCGAATACTCGGGTAATATGGAATCTTTGGGTACTCTGCACAAACATCTTCTACTGGACAGATTTATGGATGCTCTAGCGCTCAAAATTTAGCTCCTTTGTAAATAATCATTACTGTTTTATTCCTGATTTCTATAAATTAAACTTAAGATTGCTGCATCGCACTGAACAGATCCTGACTCGAGAAGTTGCTTATCACTGTCCTTAATTCTGGTTTAACCTCACGACAATATTCAGATTTAGTAAGATTATACAGTGGCAGTTCGAACACAAATACGTGCTTAGAATGAATAGAATTTCGAGAGCAGAACTGCACTATCACGTATTAAACTACTGGATGTGTATTAACTATATAAACTATTGGACATAAAAGTGTGGTCGAAACTGGCAGTCTGTAACGTCTGTTCATTACGTACACTACTGAACTCATAAATAAAAAATTTTTTCGTCTGACAACATTCAGTGTATGAATCGTCAGAGAGAAAACGTTTTCATAAGAAACATGGATACAAGCTAGCCAATCATAAACAAAGAAGAAAAATTTCTGAAAGAAGGTGACTGTTTTTTACAGGAGACACTAATACACTTAGATGGCATGACGATCTAGCTATGCTAATTACACTGTGCAACAAAATGTTTCATGTCAATAAGTCTTATACTTTTTTAAGCAAATTGGATGGGGCTGAATCTAACAAATGACCTTGATTTGGCTTGATTAGCTACGGTTTAGGCTGTGAAGAAATGATCTACATTTGAGAAAAGTGCTATTGTTTGTTTTCAGATATGTTTCCAGTGGCTTGTTTGTGGAATACGTCTAAAAGTGCCAAAATTACATCACAATTGCGTGATATGTGTCGACTTGAAGCCGTGCAGTTTCTGCTTGGCCAACAGAGCGGTTACAAAAAATATCCCTGTTTTTTGTGCAGGTGGGACAGCAGAGCGAAGAAAGAGCACTACACAAACAAGCAGTGGCCATCTCAAGAGTTAAAAGTCGGTGAAAAAACGTTATCAAGCTCTCTTTCCCAGAGACAACAGCATCTTACCTCCATTGCACATTAAACTGGGATTGGTGAAACAGTTTGTCAAGGCTCTAAATAAGGAAGGTTACTGTTTCAAATACATTTGTAAGACTAAGCGATGAAAAGTTGAAAGCTGGTGTGTTTGATGGACCCGATACCAGGAAACTTATGAAAGATGTTGACTTCATTAACTCGATGAATGACTTGGAGCATCGCACATGGTGCTCATTTGTTGATAACGGTAAAAGCATCTTGGCTAGAAAGAGGGCAGAAAATTACAAAGAGTTGTTTGAAAACATATTGAAATGCTTCCATGAAATCGGTGCCAACATGAGTGTTAAACTCCATTTTCTTGACAGTCGCCTTGACAAATTTCCAGACAACTGTAGCAATTTCAGTGATGAGCAGGGAGAACGCTTCCACTAAGACATGAGAGTTATGTAAAACCACTACAAGGGGCGGTGGGTCAAAAGGTTGATGGCCGACTACTGTTGGAGTAATAAATGGGAATTTAATGATGCACAACATGACAGGAAATCAAGGAAGAGAAAAATATTACCTTAGTTTGTCAACATGGTCTTTAACATTCGAGTTTTGTCAACACCAAAAGTTCTGTTCACTCATCAGTTATTTGGAATCAGATTTGTTGTACTTTACGTAAGTCAATGCATTCTTATTCATCCATTTGGCTCTGAAAAACTCACTGACTAAGAACGGTAAAGAATCACTTTAAAACCCCATTTGTTTCCCATCTTCAACTGATATGGGCGCCAAATGGCACTTGTGTAGGAGTCATTAAGATCAAAACGTCCATGTGATTCCAAATGAAAAGCAAATAAAGTTCTTGAATATAAACTTATTTCATGTAACAAGTGTAGGAATTGTATATTTTGCCATGTTTTCTTTTAGTGCAACCTCAAAAAGGGGGTGTCAACCGTGTCTATACATCAAGTGTTTTTTACTGAAAATAGAGCACCTCTGTACCGAAGAAAACTTAACTAACGATGAAACGCTGGGTTCATTTTTGGATTTAGCATCCTCAACTTAGTTGAAAACTACGTACAGTTTCATGACAAACCGAAAAAAAATATTTGTTGGCCAGCGTTATCCGAGGATTGTACACACTGGCGCATTCCGAATTTTCTATCAAATGTAAAACAAGAAAACTAGGACTCTGGACAGAAAAGAGTTCCCTTTTACACTGGAACTCTTTCGCTAATGATTAGAGTTTCAGATGAGAATAGCTTTTGCGCATATTTTAAGCACGGTGTTGAAAATTTCGAACCACAGAAACAATGCTTAATGCCCAATAACTGAAATTTTCGTCGAAGATAGACGATTCATTCGTTATATGATATGCCATTTTCTGCATCAAGTCGCAAGCAACCTTACCATGCTTATTAGAATTGGCAGAATGTGACTGCAATTGGTGAGTATTGCAATATGCATCTCTCTGTCCAACAAACTACCTTCTACAATGACATCGGATTATAATGGCAAGATCTGCTGCAATCTCTTAGACTTGTTTTTTGACGGATTTCACATGTTCCTGTCCCCCCGTTCCTACCCAGGGAGACATACAACATTATTGAGGAAGGAGCGCATGTTTTGAAAACCGATATTGGCCTTTGCTTGGTGGGAGAAAAATCATTGTTAGTGTCATTCATGCACTTTTGCATGACTATGGATATCCAAACGTAGAATGAGCAAAGGAAAGTCCATTTCGGTGACACATTTATTTTCAGCTCTTGACTGCACAGGAAGCACGAGAAGGACACTTTTTGCTCAATTGCATCTCCCTACAAGGAGTAGAACCAAAGACAAATAATATATTTGTATAAACCTTGAAACGTTGCTGCTAATGGATAATAATGTGGGGAAATTGTGGAGAAGTGTGCAGAAAAAGATTGAAGACAACACCCGTAACGGGCATTTTCCATTGTGCAATGTCAGGCCACTGAAAACAAACATTTCAAATATCGGCAGCAGACTGTGGGCTGGAGTTCATTATCGGAGTAGGCAGACCATTGGTCACGACAATCAACTTGCAATACAGGATTCTAGTCCAAAGAAGGTACCTAAACAAGAGTTATTGTTAGACTTTATGGTATTTAATGCCTTTCTGTCTAACAGGATAAATTTATACGTTTCTAGTACAAACAGTGAATTGATGCACTTTATTTTTGTGGTAGGAGATTTTATGTCTTCTCGATTAGAGTTTCATTCATTGGTATGTCATGTTCACTAGGTAAGTCATCCTCTTCCTGATGGCTTCAGTAATCAGATTTTGAGTTTCAGTCGTATTTTATCACTTTTTGTGGTAATGTTTTGTTAAAAATATATATAGTTCTGAGTTCTTTGACCACTATGCGATAAAGCGAGGTTTTTTTAATGTTACAAAAAACAGAGAGAGAACTTTCGAACTACAACCGTCTGGTACACGAGTAATAACGCAGACTGACTGGGTCAGACAGACTTCGACATACAATAGAAAGTTACATTACTGTCTGGTCTGACAGATGGTGTCTGGTCGCACTCATTGACTGAAGCAATCTAGCTCTGCCCAAGCATAATACACAAATCAAAACACAACCAACACAAAATGGTCACAGAGCAAGTGAGCTGGACAAGTCAATAACATTTTTGACATGTTTCAAGTTAGGATTTTATGTCTTGGATGCCGTTGTTATGTAAGACTGCGGATTCGTAGCGACCATTTTAAGAGCCTTTCATTACCACTTCACGTACAAAACCTTTACAGTAGTTTTGTAAATCTATTTTGTCAGTAGATGCAATATTGTTTCATGTGACTTACACTTGTTACTTTTGTTTACCACATCGATCTTTTTCAGGCGTGTGTCTTTTATCAACTGTTTACCTGTTCCATTTCAATGTACCACTGCCCACTGATCACGCCACTGCATCTAATGCCTCCACTGCCATTTTAATTAAATTAGCACAATCAATCATTCGTTGCTCATATCTCCACATGCCCATATGACTCCAGTATTGGTCTTTGCTTGGCATCGTATGTTTGATGATTGAATTTAGGTTTCCTGCAACACCTCCTTATCATTTGAAGACATTTATCACAATCCAAAGATAACAGTGTCGGGCGTTGATTCAAGCTGGCAACATATAGATGTTTTCTTTCTCTGCACTTTTACAGGTACCTGTTTTAAACGAAATTTGTAGTTACGCACTCATCAAAGCCATTGCATCATAAAGTGACCTATGACAAACAATGTCTTGGTGGCTAGTCGTCAGATCATTTTGCTAGGAAAGCAGAAGGTCGTGGTTCGGTATCCATGTTACAAATACGATTTGTCTCTCAAACTTTCTAGGACTTCACTTTCAATTAATAAAATAATCACAACTTTACAATTCATGGGTAAGGTAGTAAAACAGCAAAATCAACCTTATCTAGGCAAAAGTTGTGTGTATCATGGCTGTACACTGAAAATGTTCGGAGCGGGGGGGGGGGAGTCGAATAAAATTTTTAGATGGCCCAGTCCGTCCTAGCACCAGAAAACATCCATTTATACTTGAAAAGAATCAACATCTCACGAATTATATTATAGTCTCGTCACTTATTCTCAAAAAAATGATAACAACCCTGCAGCACACTATGGCGAGATAGACATTAAGCATTATTTAGACGCATTTCATATCTCCTTGTGAGTATTGAAGATAGCAGGTGTCAAGGAGAATCCCAATCCCCCCAAAGCTACCTGAAGAATCAGGGGATTAAAGTCATTCGGATGGAATTTGATGTAGACACTAGGCCTTTTGATAAATCGTACTAGCCACGGAGGAGGCAGTTTACGGACAAATTTTTCAAACAGACCAGACTTGAAATCCCCAATAGGAAATTGAATCAAAACCTAAATGAGTACATATCAAAATTAATGGATGCTTTAGGAATCTATTTCTATAGTAATAAAAGGAAATTTTGGGATAACGTATTAGAAACCCACTCCACCAAGGATTGCTAAAAATTGAATGTCTTCTTTCACGTTTACTACAAAAATCATTTGCTGTGTCGTTTAAGCCCAGGTGATCTGTTGAGGATTTATGAGTTTGTAGTATGGTGTGTTGGGATTATGTTGGATTGCATTTAAGGTTTTTTGTGATTTGCATTCGGGAACGATCACTCTGCTGTTGAGGTAGTAGCTGGATTGATTAGTAATAACATACAGACATGGGTTATGGTTGGGATAAGTGAAAGTTGTAATCGGGGAAGCTTCCTAATATGGTGTACAAAATCATCTAAACAATCAGTTTCCTCCGCTTTCAACATGATTCTGAGAAAATCTGTTTTAGTGTTAAACTGTGTGTCATCAATTTCATTGCCGTAAACTTCTTTGATGTACGCAATTTCTTCAGGCTTGTCCTCACATTTCAGTGATTTCAACAAAAAGATCCTTGATGTTTTCCTAAGTCACAAAGCTGACTGTTTTTAGTGATGATATAACCGTACCTAGCACATGATAGTACATCGTTTTGTAATGATCTCAGCATGTTTCAGGATGAAACGCTTCTGCCTTGTTATTGCTACCATTGGTATATTGGTGGATGAAATAATTTTGCACCTTTCACTATCTTGGGTTTACTGGTTCTTTAATCAATTCCAGCTCTTTTGACTTTTCTGTAATAACGTTTTAAAATGAGTCAAATGGCTCGTGCCTGATTTTTTGAAGTAATTCATTTGCTAACCCTACTTATTACTTGCTACTGCATGCTGACATCTTTTCTGCTTGCAAGGTTTTTCATAAATTATCTATATCAGAAAAACTTCAGTGACCAAGATTAAGACCAAAAAAGAGATCAAATGACTCCATTTGCATTTTCCAATTATACGTGACTTGAATTCGGGTTTCAATTGATCATTCAACAACGCATAGTAATTGTTCAATATTCTTATAAAACAAGCAGCATCAACTGTCTAACGTGTATGGGATAGCTTTAGAATATCGTTGTACTTAGAATCATCATCGATTTTACAATCAACCTGCTCCTTTAGATCTCCCAGGATATTGGTCAAAGTTATCATCTCTTCAGCGTGACGCATTTTGTCTCTTTCGAGTAGCATCTTTGACTGAAAGCAATAGAAATTGAGCATGATAGTGAGTGTAACGAGACCTTTCGGCTGAATGACCAAGATCTGCATTTCAACACCAGATGATGTCTTGAATACGTTACTTGCACCATGGTAGCATTGACCACAGCATATGTCCAGACTAAGTTGATGTCTTGTCAGTATGACCTTTATAACACTAACAATATTTTTGCTTGCTATGTTTGGAATTTCAAAAACCCCAGGAACTTTTCAAATACTTCAAGCTCATTATTTACCCAATATACATAAAGTCAGTTGCTTCTTTTAGAAAAGTGAATTGCTTCTGACTTGTTGTAAAAGGTTACGAATAAGTTGCTGAGACATTAAATTTACGATTTCATTTGAGTACCATCACTTGGGAATTTTCCCGTGTTCTTTGAAAGCCAGTCGGAGAGCTCCTGAAATGACTTTGATCTACGTTTAAGTAACTGAATGAATTTAGATTCCTCCTTATCATCATCACGCAGAGCCATTCCTTGTCTTGCTAGAATAGTTGTTTTCTTATTGGTCAACTTTCGATCCTACCTTATACTACAAATTATGCTGTTTTCTATTACTAGAATCTGACGAATCTATGTGATGAGTGTCAAACGAAAAGCTTTATAGATGTCAGTTTTACTTAAGACAGCTTTTAAATTCAGGAGAACAGAACACGGTTTTATCTTTCTCCATGGTCTCGTAGATTACATTAAAATCAGTAGAAATTGAGAATTGAAGAAACCCGTAAGCAATATTGACTTAAAAACTAAAGCTGAAAGCAGTCTTAACGTTCATGTTTCAGAATAAAAAGTGCATTGCCAATACATAAATTCAACTGACATTGTTTACACCAACTTCGGATCACGTGAATGTCCTGTCGAGAGCATAGTTAACAAACTTTGTACTATGGACAGGGTGATACAGGAGACTGCATTAACAAATAAAGAGATAATGTCCACAGTGTATAGTCATGTGACCTGAAATGAGTATAAACAGTGTTAACTGACGTTTCTTTTTGCCAGTTTATCTGTTCATGCCTACAAGTCTTTCTCACAGGAGAAACAAGTCAATGTTAGCTTTTACATTGTTAATAGTGCTTTTAATAGTTCCCGAGAAGTTCCTCATAACTGTCACTTGTCATTGTAGAGACAGATCTTCTTCCATCATCAAAAGGTCCTCAAGGCGTTCTTGTACAATCGTCGAACGTATTCATGATTTATATTCCGGAGCGAAGAACGAATGGACGCAGCAGAACGGCAATCGCAATAGCGAAAGCATGCCCTAAGATGCATCCAGGAGATTGCATTTGGGATAACGAAGCAGCAGTAAGGCATCAGAAAAAGAGGGCAGCTTATTCTTTTATCAGTTTGCTCTCTGGTTCTGTTACCGGGTTCACCATAATCTTCATGATTCTCATCCATAAATTCATGGTCTCCTAATCCATATTCATAATGATCGACCTCAATCTCATCACCAATATCTTGGCTGTACAATCGTTCCCGTTCTTCGTTAATAAGCGTAGACTGAATTTTAGAAATGCTGCAGCGAAGCTCAAAAGAACATTGATCTTTATCTATATTGTACTTTATACAAAATTCATTCAGCTTTAGCTAACGATTCTCAGCTGTAGGGTGGTCTTTAATAAAGGCATTAAACTTAGAAGGATGTAAGAGATGGTAGGCTGCAAGGAGAGTCTTGTTTTTGTGGAAGTGATTCCTCATGGATTCCAATACAGTGTCCATGACAACAAAAATTGTGTTGCATGTCCGTGAACTTACGGCGTTCCTGCTGATTCATCGGCTGCTTGTTCTCTGGCTATTCTCTAGTGGGCTTCCACTTAATATGCTCTGCCTTGGAAATCATGTCAACAATTTGGATCACATATTCTGGATGGCTTTTTAGCTTCCAGAGCCTCTTCTATACTGTCAAGGAATACGTCTGGTGCAACGTCTTTTTAAGTCCATCTCACTACGTTGATACGTTTAATGACACCCGACCCTAGATAAATGCTGTGCAAAAAATTTTGCTCTAAAGAAGATATGGTCTTTTGACAACGGGTTATCGGTGGAAACAAAAATCGATGGAAAATATAACCTGAAAAATGGCACATCTCCGTCGACCAATCAAGCAAAGTGAGTATTCATTTTGACACTCCTCAACATATGGTCGGTGAGGGGGCAATTGCCCCCAGCACGTCACTGCTTACAGTATACCTTACCTAGCCAAGGAAAAGGAGCTATTACACTAGGTAAAGACAAATTGTTTAGTAATTTAATTCTGATATTTTGAACGTGTCTTAAATCAGAATGAAAACAGACACCATTTGAAGACCGCCTTACAACGCTAAAATCTGTGAGTAGGAATATTCAACTTGTGTATTTGGAGTTCAGCATTCCTATTTTATTTACTTAGACAAAAATTCAAGCTAGGAAATGGACCATTTTGCTCTCGTTACCTTACTGCCCAGTAAAGGGTTAAATAGAGGATCCCACTCAAATCCAGAGGCTACTTAAGTTGTTACATACCATACATACCTAACATACCTTACATTTCTAACTTAAGTGTAAAGTGTGTTAAAGCCTAGTTCTAATATGCCCTATAATCGTAAAAGCTGGGGATTTTTTCCATTCCCGATACTTCCAATATCTGAGAACATACAAAAACATGTCTCCCATTCTGTTTCCCACGATCGCAGTCGCATATCATAAGAATCGTCAAAATCGGAAGCGTTTCTTCTGATTCGTCCTCGACGGTCTCCAATTGACTGGGATTTTTACTACTAATGAGAACTTGTTTGAACAAGACTGGGATAGACTGGGACGGTGGTTCACAGCTGCCCTGTATAATTGTAAATTGCGCCAAAATAGAACCAAATTTGGCCCAAAAAGGTAGCAATATCTAAGATCTTTCTGACGTATGTGAACTTGTCCGCCCAAAAATCCACTTTATCATAAGGATCGGGAGTTGGGAAAACCCCCGACCTTAACAATTTTTATGAGATCTGAGAACTAGGCTTAAATGTGTAACCAACTTACTTGTCTAGAAACAAAGAACTGGCGCACTAAGTATTATTTGTAAAAGTCTAAAACATCTCTTTTGGGGAAGGGGAGTAACGCCAAAGTCAGAGCCTGAGTCGGGCTAGAACAAGTTTGTTGCCGTCTTAAAGAGAAGGCACAGGTAAGATTTCCATAATTTAGGTTATAGAAAGCTGGTATCTAGACTCTCGGAGGTTGTTCAGGTGAAGGTGACAGTTTGCAACTATGTATTTAAGCTTGCATAAGGACGCAAGAGAAACCACGAAGGTTAGTCATCCAAGAACCACAAGAAATCATAATATAGCTGCAATAGCACAACCAAGAGCAAGGTCTCCACTTAAGATCACGTAACTAGGCCACTTAGAGTTAAGCAACCTTCGTTTTGTCTTTAAGATCATATTCTAGATTAATCCCACTCATCCACCCTGAATGGGAGAATGTGATTTGTGTTGTTGCTATTATGCTACAGTAAGATTACTTAGTTGCTTAGATTCATACCATGGCAACCGATTGCATCATAGCCCATACCAGTAAATTTGGTTGTTAGTTGTAGAAAATTTTTTGTCTTTAAGAGAATCTTTTCACTGAAAATATCCACTGTCCGGTATAAACAACCTCTTTGCGTCAATTGACATATTGACAACAATGCAATGCCTTTGGATTTGTGTGCAACAGATAAAAACTTGTTAATTTACCACCATTTTAGGGATGCAAACGATCCATCCTTGCATTTTTAGTCTTCGGGGACACTTTGATGCTTGACTAAGACCTTTTAGTTAAAACTTTTTCAGGTAAATTGTTTTCTTCTGCAAAAAGAAGGCACCCGCTCTTGTCCAAGCATAGACTCTTCTCTCATCATTTTCGATTCTGATGTTAGTGTTTGTGTGTCGTGTGACTAAAGAGTCCCAATCGGCGGTGAAACAGGCGTGGACACAGCTCATATCTAAGCGTGGGAGGGGGGCGTGGTTGGTTTAGTCGTGCTCTCTTTTCCCCTGTCGTGATTCCTCTTGTATGCGTCTACAAAATGCTCTGTACCTACGCGGATAGTATGTGTCCATGTTGCACGATCCTGAGCAAAGACTTCACAGTTGCTAGGAGGGATACGCGTCTGACCAAGGGAGCGTTTTAACTGGTATTGACAATTGGGTCATAGGAAATACACAGTCATCAACGCTACCCCATAACATTGTTCTTTTATTTTCATTAATAGAACTACAATCACTATGTTAACGTATTCAAAATCTCTAAGTAATTACCTCTCAATATATTTTAGGATTACTGTTCTATCCTTCCTGCACTTACTTTCAATACTGAAGTTGCAATAAGACAAGTTCCGTTTTAATTGCCAGTAAAATTGACTTCATTTGTATAATATTTTACATCCTTATTGTCACATTGTAACATTGACCGTTTACATTTCAGTTCGGCTTTTAGTATTTCTTTTTATAGATTTTTCACCTCAAATGGAACAAAAATTAAGCACCCCACTTACCACAATACCGCAGATTAGAAACTAGCGAGGTGCGCTTTTCTTTTTCACATGATATCCATTAGTTGCCGACACTAACGGGCCATACTTAGCACATCATAGCTGTCAATTTCATCTCTGCAGTTAACTTCAGTTATAGCAACTGAAAACAACCGATTAAATATTTATTTACGAATTATTCTTTAAGAATCCGTTGAACTCAGACCGAACTTGTATAATTCACAAGCCTGTCAAAACAACTAGACTTGACATAAGTCCGGTTTATGCGATAGGGGGACTTTACACCGTATTTGTTTGTGACATCCACCCCAAGAGCAACATACTACACCGAGTTCATCTCGAGAGCCACATGCACACACGGATTCCCCAACCTAGGCTCAAGGGAGATCGCTGAGAACCATAAAAGTAGGCTACATGTTCCGATAAGGTTCCTTAAAAGGCAGTTGCGGTTTGCAGTGTGGAAGGCCCTGGGCCATATAATATTTGCGGGGACTATGACGTCATTGGTCGATATGTCGTTCGTATTAGATTATGTAGTAGAGAGCCAGGATACACAATATGTCTTCCCTGGTGGGTCTAGTTTCAAATCTTTTGACTGTTAATAAAAAGAATATGATTCGGATATTTTAGGCATAAAAATACGCTCTTTTATAGCTTTTTAAAGCTCACAACATATGAGAGACAAGCCTGCAGTATAGGAAGGGATGAGGAGAAATTGATTAAACTTCAACTAAGAAGTAACAAATGCGCTAGGAATTACACTAAGAAACACTTGATGTTTTTCTTGGTTTATTTCAAGTTTATTTCTAGACTTTTGAAGTTTGGCAGCGCTACCTACAGAATTTTAACCCTGCCCCCCCTTATCTTGTCCTTGTTGTAACTATGACGTGTTCTCCTATAATGCTCTGCCAGCAACCTCTATCCCACTTGTCTTTTGATATTTCCATTCCTCCCTTTACATTGTGCTAGATATATGTAATGCACTTTGGCCTTTTCCTTATTTTTTGTAGCATACTCCTTACTGAGCGTAGCTAATTCCTATCAAGGGTATGGAATTTTACTAGGAAGTAATCTCTTTATGAGAGTGGGCTCCCGTTAACTTCTTTCACCAATGGTATTTTGTTTTTGGTGACGTGGAGTAAAGCTTACAGACACTGGCTTCCAAGACCGTAGAGGGGCTCTTTTCATTATATTGGATATTGCAAGTATGAAAAAGAGTAATAGTATTTCTATATCTCCCTTTACATCGTTTTGTTTATATGTAATCCACTTGGGCCTTTTCCTTATATAGTAAAAATTGAAAAGAGTTTACTTTTTACACTGTTTATAAAACTTTGGTGGGATTTTTAATCGGACTAAAGCAAATCAAGCGATCATAAACACTTAATAACTGCGATGAAAATGTTTATAAATGAGACATGATGTGAAATGAGGAAGTCGACTGTGCAGTTGTGACACAGTCCACGTGGATTTACCAGATGGCCAACATACATGAGAAGAAAATTTATTGTCAATCATAAACATTAATTGCTCATTGGTGTTACTCAACAGATAATTACCCGGCTTTAGACAGATCAACTAAGGTATTCACCGATAATTTAAGGTATACCCTGAAAACACGTAAAAAACTTGGCTGTAAATATATTGTCAATGAAAAAATGAGGAATAAAATCATTTGTTATCATTAAAAGAAAAGACAGAATTGTTAACTGCCTGCCAATTTGCTCAGAAGACCACAAGTAGTCCCTTATTGGCCTTTGCTCTTGAACACCAATTAAAATTGATTCAACATACGGACTTCTTCTCACAAAACCATTGAACTGTAATTGACTTCTGGAGAATAGGGCATTGACATACTTTATGCGATGAAGCTGATTCCCTCAGAAAAACGAAAATATGTTTATTTCACAGACATTTTTTCAATTACTTGTTGATGCCTGTTGAACGTATGAGCTATCTTCTGTAAACATGAAAGTGATTAAGTGACTATTTTTAATTCTCATAAAATAATTAATGTTCAGAAAAAAACGGCCGAAAATGTTGACAGATGCCACTTATTTAACAGATGGAACCCACACTGATGCATATTCATGTGCGTTATAAGTCTACTGTTCCTGGAACCTTCTACCGGGTGATAATAAAGATAGCCGCCTTGAAAACGTGAGGCATTGCACTAAAAACATACCTAAAAAGTCAAGCACGGAGATATAGATATATGGCAACCTGTATATAAGAAAATGGATAAAAACTAGCAAATGACAAAGATGAAAGGAAAAGACAAAGAGAATATGAAAAACAAATAAATCATTATTCGAGGAGTCCAAATGAAAAAACAAACAAAGTCCTACAAAGTCCTGGTTTTCTTTATTTGGTGTTTTAATGTAGACAAACGCCAATACACTCAGATGGAAGAACGATCTAGCTATGCCGATTGTCCAAACATTTTCCTCCTTATACATCTAGAAACAACATCCTTTGGATATCCGTTGTCAAGGAGATTAGATTTTATTTTTGCCTGTTCCGAATGTAATTTTGATT
This sequence comes from Chironex yamaguchii, assembly GCA_024741275.1. Lineage (NCBI taxonomy): Eukaryota > Metazoa > Cnidaria > Cubozoa > Chirodropida > Chirodropidae > Chironex > Chironex yamaguchii. The sequence goes on along the minus strand of JANTCA010002657.1, from coordinate 11,067 downwards.
TTGAACAGATACAAAGAGCTCTATGGACAAGTGCTCTGATAAAAAATAATCCCAGCGAATGTACATACCAGTAACAGTGCTTTTTCGGTAAACTTTTGTCGTTAATTTAGTCTCTGGTTTTCGCACGAAAATATCCAGAAAAAGTAGCAAACTATCTTGTTTGTTTTCTACTGTAAATTGAAGTGTTGGATGTAAATGGTTAAGATTTTGGAAAAATTTGTCACAATCTGTTTCAAAGAAGGCAAAGTTGTCATCAACATAGCGATAATGAAGGGACATCTTTTGGTTTCTTTCTGTTGAATTTGCTTCCCGTGAAAACCAAGAAAAATATTTGCTCAAATTGGACCTAAGGGGCTGCCAATTGCAACACTTTGTCCGTACACTGTTTTGTTAAAATTGAATTCAATACCTCTAGTGGCATATTCCATTAGCCCAAATGGATATCCTCTGGGATGGAGGCTTTTTAACCTTTCCCCTGTACAAAGCAATGATACATGGTTTTAGTGTTTCATCAAGGGGGGACATTAGTGTGCTTGTATTGCCATGACAACTCCAAAATATGTCATAAATTTGTCTCATTACACTTTTCTTATTTCTTATTTCTTAGGCAGAATAACTTGTTTTAGACCATGGTCTAGAGTTTTGTGTACCTGTCCAAACTTTCAATAAAAGAAGAGCTTTGCTGCATTTAACATTTTGTATGCCCAACTAAGTAAACATAAAACATGGTCTTAAGAAGAATTTAGTTCAGTAAAAAGACCGATTATGTGACTTGACAAATGCTTATTGCAGCACTCCAATAGATCTCTCTCATTTTTAAATGCACGCAGAACATTTTCATGCAACAAAATCTTTCAGATGATATAAAGACATCTCCATCGCAAAACCTAATGAACGATCCAGACTCGTAATTTTTTAAAAAATTGATTATGATAACAAGATATTTGATTTGGAAAAGAACAGTTTGAAAATTCAGGCACTAGTCCTACCGATGACAATACCGCCAGGCTATAAGAGGCTTTAAACAAAAATGAGTTAAAAATGAAACTTATCCTCAGATTCGTCCCGCAGGTTCTCAATGCTTTACTTTAGACACACAAAAGTAGAAGTCCACTTAGGCCTACTTTACCTATGATTAGATCGGCTCGTAACTAATTGGCTAAATGGCTTTCTAACCTTTTATAGCCAGTATTGAAAATCTATAGCAAAACCAGTATCAAAGATTTTTTCACGTTTGCTAACTTTTTTCAAAATCTCAGAATAGATCCTCGTGAAACGTCAACTTCCTTGGTTATTTCATGTTTTTGTCCGCATAGAAACACGAATGGAAAAATTAGGATAAGAGACATCAACAAAAACGTTGCAAGAGAAGATACAGAGATATGACTGAAATCAAAATTAAGCTAAATCACTCCACAGAAATATTGATCAGATAAATCGCCATTTAAGACAGCCCAGTGACCCCTGGAACTTGGAATGCTTCAGAAGATCCTACAAAATACTGACATGTCCGAGACTCCTTCTATGTCCATGAACTGTCGAATTTCACGTTCATGGCAGGTGCCTGCTGCAGACACTCCTCCCACCGTAGCAATACTAAAGCATTTCACATTCATATTTTCATGAATAAGGAATCTCTCAAGTTAATAAAGTAATGCGAAAACACAACCAAGCCAAGCAATGTATAGTACAAGCCCTTCATCATCTGGTTTACCACTTCTTGTCAATTTAAGACGAATTGTGCCAACTGGGCTACCGACGTACAACTTATCTCTTATTGTGGAAACTAATTTAGCCGGAAATAATAAGTAAATTTCTTTCTTCCTTCTTTTTAATTTCGTATTCAGTAAATTGTGCTCGTGTGGGGATCAGTTTTTCTATCCTAACATTGTCAAAATTTACAAGTCATAAGAAAATTGGCAGGCTGCCAACTTCCTCATAAGCTTGACAACTATGCTTTTCTTATAACGAGGCGCAATTTCCCTGTCAACCTTTCTGACTTAATAGGCCAGGCCGCCAACAGTGACGTGGTCACGTCAGTTTGATTCGGCAGCGTTCGAACTCCTGATTAACATTTTTCGATATTCGAAACGCAAATACGGCGTTCTTGGTCACGAGTTTAAACCAGCATCAAGGTAGTACTCACAATATTCATTACCAAGTGACAGTTATGGCAGGAGACAGATTTTATAAAACAACTTGGATGTTGAAGCTATATTCCCGTGTGAAGCTTGCTGTATCCTCGAATCATCTGCCTGATGAATGCAAACGATTAACGCTGCGTGCGACACTGCTCGCTAAAGAGTTAAAGAACAAGGTGGCTTTGGAATGGTTGATTATTGTGATACACCAGCCTACAACATTTGTTTTCATCAGCCAACTAGTTACTGGTTTATTCATTATGGCTATTGGTATATGCATCATGTTGAAAAATCCAACCACCATTTTACGGCATTGGTTGAACGACTTTGCATTTGGACTTTGGCTCGGTACATTGGTAAGTGGAGTGAATATGTGTAGTTAGCACATTTCAAATATACCATGTATGCATATTATAAGCATAAGATATGATTGGACTATTAGTATTAGGCAAAACAATATGGCCATCTACAAATGCGTTTTGTTAACGTTAATATCAGTTATTAAAGGAAGGAACTCAGATAATAGTAAATTTAATTTGTAGACTGTTCCTCCTATGACGATTAAATTGACATGTGGGGTATTGCATTGGTATAACATGATTCCTTAAATAAGATGCAACATGAAAATTATGGCTCTCACGATTAATCGATTACGATTAGATTTTGGTTGGTAATCAACGTTTGATTTCTCAACGTTTTGCGTGTCTTAAGTGGATCATCACAGTTAATCATAACAAAGTTAACGACCAGGCATGCACCTCCGATGGTCCATGCATTCCGCACATCTTATCAGCTGTCACACGTGTTGTCTAACGATTACAGGAGCTACCCTCTCCTTAGCAGCTGTATCTGCTGACATAAAACAAGAGAAATGTACGTTGATTACTACGATATTAATAATGCCACAAGTATAACTTAACTATAACTTAACAGAGTCCTCAAGAAAGGCAGAGAATCGAAAGAAGTGGCGACATCTGACAGCAAATGCCCAGACTGGGTCACGCTACATTAAATAGATAGATAACTATAATGTTTTAGCTTATTTTTTCTTGCTAACTTGCTTCATATTAAAATCTTTTGCACAGCCCTAAGCTTAAGTACTCCTTCTACGGACATTACTTCGTGATTTATCACAGCTAAGTTTGTCCTTTATTAATTAAACCAGGGCATGTTTCAAAACTGATGTCTTTCACTGTTCCTATCTTCCTAATGAATATTCGCGCTTGTCAACAAGGCCGAGATATCAGGCTGGAGTGTGAGATGTCTGATATTGAAACGATTCTTCAGAAAACAGAAAGAGTTATTGTACAGGGCCATAAATCCTGGGAGGGTAGGGAGGCTTGACCCTCCATTATTTTCAGTGGTGCCTAATAATTAGCCTATGTATACACACTAAGCCTTAGACTCCTTTTCTTCATAATTTATATGCGCGAGGACAATGAACAGGCAATCCCAATGTCACTCAGAAAAGCTTTAGAAAATATGAAACTTAGATTCTCTTGTCTAGCCCTCTCAATAATTCAATGGAAATCTCAGAGCGTTATATTGACGATTAATCAATTAAGATTAGATTATGGGTCATAGATTAATCGATTATGTTTTTCTTCCAATCGCGAGAGCCCTAATGAAAATATCCTAAACTAACAACCATTAAAGCTGTAGATGTAGTTTATCAGCTACATAATCTCTGAGAAAAGTTGTGTTAAAAATCAAATGTTGCAATCCTTACGTATACATATATACATCAGTACATGTAAAAAGTACCTTGTTTAAATTTATGCACATTTAAAGGTGTTAATATAAATATAGTGATAAAGTATTATTTTATTTGTTTGTTTAGAATTACTTGATATAAGATTTTGCATGTTCAAGTATGCACACTGCACAGTCTTGTCATGTACATTACATTCTCTGCTTCATTTAAGAAGTCACAAATCACTTGTATGTCAAACCCTCTCCCGATAAGGCTTACAGTCTTTTTTTGGCTTATTTGAATATAGGTACAAAGGAGGCCAACTATCTCCATATTGTGCCCCATGTTTATCACACCTTAATTGCCACCAAACAAGAAAATTTTTGCACCTCAACTTTGATGGTATCATTATTGATTACTGTGGAAATTTTCGAGCCATATTTCTGTGGAACATGACCTTACATGATATGATGAAGGAGAAAATAGAGTAATTTCGCAAACATCATGAGAAAAGACAATGACGCAATAGGATCAGCAGTGATGAAATATGAATATCATTAAATCATCATGCATGTGAACTCTTTTCATTAAAGAGGGAGTCAGATTAGTATCACCCATTAACATTAATAGTTCATACTGTTACATTTCTCACGTAACACTATTCATATCAAAAGCAAGAAAAAAATTATTTGAGAGAAATATTTAGTGAATGGTACATCAAAATGTAAAACAATCGGACTAGAATAAAACCAGTGAAATACAAAATTGGTCAGTTTACCACCTCTTTTTGACAAAGAGCATGGACCAGTCCATAATTTTTGAGCCAGAAGATCTTATTAAGCCTTCATCAGTGTCAGATGAAGTATCTCAACAGAGTATCACAACAGAAACAAGTGGTCTCATATATATTGGTCAAGCTTGGAGGATTACCATAACAGCTGCACTAAACAGGAGCTGAGCTTCTTCAAACTTAAAATCCTGAGACTCAAAAACCAATACTCGAACTTTCATATAACACACACACATGAAGGTGGCATTGAAACTCCTTGCAAGTATGATGTTTATGTAGAGAAGACACTAGCGTAAAATTAGGAAAATAATTAGAAAAGCATCGACGTAACACCGTTGTATGAAACATATGAAACATTAATAGAAACGCGAATAGAAATACATTTATGAACTTCTATCTGTCTTGTTTTTTGTCAAAACTGTCTGAAGTTACCACAAAATCCCAACTCGTGATAACAAAAGAAAAATCACACAAAAAATTATATGGGCTTATATTGGGGGGGGGGGCTTATAACCTGAAGGAAATTTTTGCTGTCAATTTGACACGAATGTGTTTTAAATGCCATTGTCGTCCTTCCTAACATTAGCGTGCATCTCGTTCATTATAATATCACAGCTGAATTTGCTGCTAGAATCTATGTTTCCAAGGCTTATACTGTAAAAAGTTGAACAGCAGGGTCATTTGTATTTTGAAAAATATGTAATTCTACACGCTTATTGAAGAACTTAAATCATGAATCATGCTCATTTTAAGATGTGATTGGGAAGAGGTTTTAATTTGACGTCTTTATTAGTCTGTCTTTTGACGTCTGTGTTTTGCATTCTTAGGTCGTGCAGCAGATTGGACAGGTGAGTAATTTTTGCACTATCACCTTAGTTTACGGTACGTTAACTTATCCCTCTTTCGTTGCCTTACGAAGTCTTACCTTACCTTTGAGCTTGCTTTACCTTTCCTATTGCTTTACCCAAAGTATACGACAGGGGGCCAAGGGAAGAGTTGCGGCGTTGCATGAGAGAGCTACACATTCCTCTGATATACATAAGAGCTGTTCAAGACATGTATAAGAGGCGCTTAACAACAGTGAGATAAGCACCAGGAGTGGCAGAAGGGTTCGAAGTAGAAGTAGGACTACATCAAGGGTCAGGGCTGACCCCTTTCCTCTTTAACATCTTGATGGATTGGTTAACAACTGTGGTTACGAAGAGGTTCCAGTTGACCATGATGTTGTGGGATGATATTGTCCAGTGTAGCAGAGAGAGAGAGAGAGACCTAAAACACAACAGGATATTGGAGATTAAGATTCATCAGGGCAGCTCATAGACAGCTCAATCTTTTTTGTCTTGCTGACCTGCATCTTAGGGGACAAGTGACTTCTGAAGAGAAGATGTAAGCAAGTGGTAGGACATCAAGAGGTGGAAACTTGCTTCTCTTTTGCTAGCGGAGCAGCTAATTTTCATTTGATGGTGTCAACCTAACGCCCATAGGGCAGAAGAAGAGTTCCTGTTTACGTTTTATGTATTTATGTATTACAGTAAATATTTATTGTAATAATTGGTATTAAGCTGTATGCTGTTGTGAATGAGTTATTGCAGTAGTTTCACTAGTAGGAATCCAGTTCCAATCCTCCTGGCAGCACCTATGACAAACCCTATGCCACATGTGACCTCAATCCACATGATGAAAACCTGCTACCATTCAACTCTTGTGAATCTGCCAGATAGCTATTCTAGCACAAGACCTCAAAACATCGTAGCAGAGGTCATATGTGCCCAGCCCAGTTGAATTAATTGATCACAATAGTGCCCACGCATTTACTAGGAATAAGAATGAACCCTTCATGCTCTATGTTCAGTGTTATTCTGTGGGCTCTATGGGCAATGTAAATGATTGTAAGTGTTTGTATTAGTGTAAATGAGCGTACATGCATTGGAATATTGTGAATATGTCAATGCTCTCGTTTACAACTCGTGATAGTCACATGAGGAGGCCTATCAATGGGCCAGCCATAATTGTCATGGTGTTGTAAGCTACATCTTTCGTGATCTATTGTTGATATATTGCATTTTTGTGTTCCGTAGGCACCAGCCGATGCTGAAGATGAACCTAGTGAATGTTATTCCTCGCCGAATATATTTATCACTAAGGTAAATGGCCTTAGTGTATTGACTTGGCCACGTACCTCTCCCGCACAGTGCAACATCGATTCTAGTACGCAGGGCGATCTCAGTCATTACTGTATTGATTTTAATAAAGTAAAGCAATTGATTGTGCTGCAGCTTAACTCAGCTCGTTTTATTTTCAGTGGAATTTTGCAAACTTAGCTTCTTAGCTTGTTTTGAGGCGTCCGAACATTTTGCGAATTTGGCATTGGCTTCATTTTTTGTTCCAGAGTTGTAAAAATGCACACGAAATCCCGAATCGTGAATGTTTTACGCCTAGTTCTAAGCAGCATTTGATCTATCCTTGCACACACGAAGCTAATCAATTTCACGTTTTTTTCAGCAGTCTCTTGCTCCAGAGGTATGCTTAACTTGTGTTTTTGAGGCGCCCTAAATATGCCATTGGTTTCATTTTGGGGTCCCCAAGTTCTAAAACTGGCGAATTTCAATTAACATGTTTATACCCAGTCTTTCATCTCGCCTTGCACAAATCCTATCAATTTTTACGTTTCTTTACGTTGTCTCCGGCATCAGAGCTATTCTTAACTTGTTCTTATTATCAAACACTGTTTTGCATGGTTGTTATTGCCAAGTTTCAATTGTAGTCAGACCTCTTTATTTTTTGCCAGGTAGCGTAGCTGAGTGTTAATATGTTTGTTGTAACCTTGATAGTGTTCGCATCATCACATGACATCAGTTGCCTGCATAAGCTACAATTTACTTGTTTTGGTCTGTTGTTTGCAATGTCCTTTAGCACAATGTCTTGTTACCATGCAACAGTTTCTGTGTTACAAAGGACTGTAACCTAGGATACGCTAGGAAATGGATTTGGCCCAAGGTCGATTTATTTTCATTCTTTCTCTTTTTTAAAGCCTGCTTGCAGAGCATTATGGGATTATCAAGCTGAGAAGGATGACGAGTTAACATTCTGTAAAGGTGCTTTTATTACCAACGTGGTAAAATATGACCAAGGATGGTAAGTCGCATTGCTCCTGCTCCTGCGCTTGTTCTTACCCTCACCGTTGTTCCTGCTCCTTTTCTTGTTTTTACTCGTAATCTTGTTCTTGCCCCTTGCTCTTGTTCTTGCCCCTTGCTCTTGTTCTTGCCCCTTGCTCTTGTTCTTGCCTCTTGTTCTTGCCCCTTGCTCTTGTTTATGCCTTCGCTCTTGTTTATGTCCCTGTTCTTTTTTGTGTTCTTGCTTGTCTTCCTTCCCCTGCTCTTGTATCTGCTCCTACTCTTGTCCCTTCCCCTTATTGCGTCTGCTCTTGTTACTGCTTGATCTTGAGCATACTCTCAATGATCAAAGATAGTTGCTCGTAGAAGGTGATTGAATTTTTCTCAAAACGTTTTGTCTTGCTGTGCTTGGACTCCAGTAAGCTCTAAGGGCCAGACCCCGCGTGAGGCTTCTTGTGTACAGGAGCTCCTCTCTTACTTTGTTCATAGGAAGCCTCAAGGTCTTTTTTGTACATTTTTTCTGTCATATGGCTAAAACGTTCACCGTTATAAGAATTGGCGGATGGATTGTTGTCGTGTACTTTTCTTATTGAAGTGAGTATCTGTTGTCGATCGTCAGATAACAGTTTCATAAAACTAGTGTTTGTGGTCCTTATCCGACTTCAGTGATCAGTTTAATAACTTTCCATGTCATGTTCTTTGAAGGTGGCGCGGTGATTATGGTGGTCAAGTCGGAAAATGGTTTCCACATAACTTCTGCGAAGAAATAAGTATTGCTGATGGCGTTCGGGAGACTGCAGAACCCAATCCAGACGAGGTAATTGTATTTCTTACTGCAATATCCAGTGGTCTACATATAAAAGTGGAACACTGTATCATATTAGGAAAATAGTACATCATGAGAGTTAAATATACCAATACTATACTAACGTTCGACACAGTCTGTTAAATCAGAAGTTGCTCTTTCAAGGTTGCAGGTTCGAGTCTTCATTAAAGAGCTAACTTCCTAGAACGCTTCCTGGCCCTGGTGTGAAGACAAGCTTGGTACTGTGAAAAATGACCAGGAATTATAAAGAACAGCTCGAGTAGCTACTGCTTGAGTCGGGATTTGTAATTGGCTGGTGTAGCATTCTGCAAGGACACCTAGATTAGAGGGCAACCCACTGACCCATTTCGGTTTGACTTCCTTGAACAGTAGCAGTAGTAGAGTTTAAACTCAGGACCTGTTAACCTGCCGCCGAATTTTATATCGCCATGCGCTCTTCCTGTCTTTGCATCCACCATCATGCACTTAACGTCAGTTTGTATGAACTTTATTTTTATGGACATAGCTTTTTTGCTTGTTAGCAGGTCAAATGTGATGATGACATCGCAGTTCAAATGTGATGATGACATCGCAGGTCAAATGTGATGATGACATCGCAGGTCAAATGTGATGATGACATCGCAGGTC
>JANTCA010002654.1:0-11215 GCA_024741275.1 Chironex yamaguchii | reverse complement strand
CGACTAATTTTCAGGATTTGGTCGCCAAAGTGAAAAATTTAGTCGCATTGGCGCCTGTATTAGGCGCAATTTTACGCTCTGTTAACATGCTTAAAAGCTTTTTTAGTCTGACACTTTTCAGAGTATGAATCGTAGAAAGGAAAGTATATATACATGGCAACTTTTTTATACGAAACATGTATCGAAAATAGCCAATCACAAACAAGAAAGAAAAAAACAAAGAGAAAATTAAGGAACAAAGCATTATTGGAAAAGTCCCAGTGAAAAAAGATTGTCTTAAACTTCAAACTATGTCCTTTGTTTCTTTCAATTGAATCCAATTGCAATATATTCAGTCTTTTTCTGTTTCATGGCCATATTAGTCTATTGCAACGAGTTATGCCAAAATGTACCGTCTTAGAATAAGCTTCCCCAGAATGCACCTTCTTAGAATAAACTTCCCCAAAATGCACCTTCTAAGAGCATTCATTCACAAGATCCAGTCCCTTTATAAATTGCTTCCAATGAGAAGTTGGCCGAAGGTTACTATTTAATGCACTTAATTATCTTACATTTAAATGTTATGTATAGCGACCAACTAAAAGTGCATTATTATTGTTTTATGCATTAATGTGAATGGGTAGATTTGACAGTTATCAGCAATGCCAGCTGAACAATTAAAGGTTGCTATGGTATCTACCATCACCAGGTTACTTCAGCAAGTACAGATAAACCCGTTTTAAAAGAGGAAAACTAGTACTCTGTAGGCAGAAAGAGTACGTTTATTCTCTTGGACTCTTCCAATAATGCTTTGTTTCTTGATTTTCTCTTTGTTTCTTCTTTCCCTCCTGTTTATGATTGGCTAGTTTTGATACATGTTTCATATAAAAGTTGCCATACATCTATACTTTCCTTTCTGACGATTCATACTCTGAAGAGTGTTTGACTAAAAAAGCTTTTAGGTAGGTTTTGAGCACAATGTCGTAAATTTTCAAGGCAATATACGGGTACATAACCGAATACGCATTATTTAAATTTTTGTAGCACATTAAGTTGGAAATTCTGCCAGAATGTTAAATTTATGCTAATTTTGTCAATATATGTTGCAGGTAGAATAAGAGACGTGTCTTCGTCGTTGGGACTCTTGAAGACGTTATTATGAAATATGAATCTATAAGCCATTTGCCTGCTTTTTTTGAACTTTACAACTATTTGAATTTTTGTCCATTTGTTTGTTCTTTGTTGTAGAAAATGAAGCCCCAAGTGACTTCGATACAATGCTACGCGATGTTGTTGGAGAAAGGAAGCGAGCAATTATCAAAGAAATCTTTTATAATCAAGAAAAGGTTTACATTTGAGCCTTATAACTTTGATTTACGTATTTAGCTTCAAATGGTTGTATCAAACTGCATTTTAAAGTTGTAGATTCTTTTTTGTAGAACTGTTTTTTCTTTCTCCTGGTCAATTGATTTTAAATATTAAATGAGCAAACATGATCTCACGCGTAAACAAACACCTTGTTAGTTTACATTGAATTGGGTACACTTAGGTATAGTGATTTATCACATCTCGCGACAGAAGTTATTGTACAGCAATTTAGAAACAGAATGTTGTTTAGAATAAGCTGGATAGTGTTACATAGGCGGACAAGGGCTGGTCAGTGATCTACGTCTGTATGTTTGAAAATGCCAATGTTGAAACTTGTCTTGTTATTTCTCTCTATACCTTTTTTTGCTGAGCTTTGGATGTCATCTTCCGGGTATGTTCTACAATTACAAGTCTGCTACAATTATACGTCAAGACAAAACAAAACAGCTGTATAGTAAGCTATGTCTAGGGAGATATAGTTTAGATTAAAATTAAGATATACAGAATAACTAAGCACGATTATCCAGGTATTCAGCTCAAGTTTAATTCTTCAGTCTTTCAAAGAAATTTCGTCATTTTTGTACTCATTTTTGTACTTCCCAGTCCTCCACTGTTGTTTCCAATTTCAATGCCTAATCTCCCATCCCTTGTATTTCGCAAAAACATACCAGCAGTCCTCTGTGTCTTTAGTTTTGTCAATTATGGCTTGCCCCATTATCTACTTACGCTTAGAAATCACAAACTTCCTTAACTGTTCTTTTTAATTAATACAATGAAAGCCGTGTGCTTTTGCAGCATCTGATTGTGACAATAAAGCATGGAATTACTTCGAAACGCCAACATTAGATGTGTGGTTCTTTAAATTATCTTGTAAATTTATTTTGCGGAATAATCTTAAAGTTTCAGCCAATACATCGTGGTAATTTGGTTTTGTTTACTTTTTATTATGTCTTTCCATATCTTCACATCTATGAGGTAAAGCTTTGATTCGTGGTTAGAAGAACATCGAAGCTATTCTTTATGGCATTTTTATTGTAATGGGTATCTGTCTTGATCATTCACATCCTTACTTACGTTTCCCTCACAGGAGTTACAAAATGTTTTAAGAGAAACAGACAAGACGATAAATCAAGTTAAGGACATGTTCGGCGATGAACCAAAGGTAAATAGGCATTAGTAATTATAACATAATAAGTAGCTCAACACGAATACCCTCCCTAGAACTTTAAATGATTTCATAATGTTGAAATTACCATTATGTAAGCAAAGTTATATAATCAAGGGCAGGAAAGAAGTATTGTTCGCAAATAAAAATAACTATCGCCTCTAATCAGAGCCTCTCTAGTTGACTTCCACCGCTTCCAATCCCTTATCACATTTTGATCGTGCGTTGCTGAGATATCTTTCCTATCGGACATTTCAAGAGAATCGGGATAGTAAGTTGATTCAAGGAAAATTTCTATTGACTTCTGTTGTCAAAAGTAATCGTCAAGAAAGGATTCTAAAGGTTTCTTGTTTGCCAGATTTGATCAGTGATAAAGAAAATCATATATACTGCATCTATAGAGAGACAGTCTCGCATTTCGAATCTTAACGCGACATGCTAATTGGAATAGGTGTGGCTTGCAAGACTTCGTGCGTAGTACTTTCTAACATACTGCTATTTTTGTCTTCAAAATGTTTAGTTACTCTAGACTGATTTCCTTCTATCCGAAACCACAAACCAGACAAGTTTCAGCTTGTGGTTTGGTGCTTCGTATAGTCCAGGTAATGGGTCTTAAGGTGTATAGCTTCTACACTTTTTGGAAAGACACCAAATTGTTGTATTTCGTTTTTGCTTCTTACGTATCCTAACGTTGTTATGCTGGTTATATCTCTCGGAAAATTAAGGATCCCATGACAGCAAGAGGAACCTGGACCTGTGTTTTACTATGACGTGTTTTCACCAAATGCTTTACAAACATCGCCCTAACTACTAACCTTAACTGGGACACTTTGCTCCCTTTTAGAAGTACAATCTCATCTGACTTTTTAACCGCCATATGTTTTCCATGTTCATCAAGATTGTTGCCAGTTATTGAAATTTTAACGTAACTACTTAGATTTGTAAAGTCTATGTCATAGCTCATCTGTCATGGCTATCATTATAAAAGTAATATCTTCTCTCTCTCATTTTCAAGGAATCCAGCCTTCTGTACTTCAACTGGTTTTTGTAGACATTTCCCTAGCTATTTTCACTTACAACGTTTTTCCATGTTCTAATGACCCTTTTTTGTATTACAGAGATATCGAAGCATTCCAAATATCACAAGTGCACCCCAGGCCTCTCAGACAACAAGGTAAATAACCTGCTATACTAAGTCACTCCGTTAGGCTTACTCTTACACATGTAGTTGAGGGATAAAATCAAGTTAACTCTCGAGTCTGCTCTCTCTATGAGTGCAAAATAGCACGGATAGCCGCTGCTGATGAAACCAAAGTGTCTTTGGAGTGGGCATGTACAAAGAGTACTTCAGCAGCTACTTTCTAAAATCGTTCTGTTTGGAGAACTCGGCTGGGGACGAGCTAAAACAGTGGCTGAATAGGATGTACAAAGATGTGTTAATAAGACTTGTGAAGTTTACCAGAATTAATTTTCTACTTGGAAAACCGAAGATAATGACGCTTTATGTTGAGAAAAAGCATGAGAGGAGAGGAGAGAGAGAGAGAGAGAGAGATAGAGGGAGAGAGAGAGAGAGAGGCAGAGAGGGAGGGAGAGTAAGTACATGAAAATGCATATACACCGATACATTATACTGCAACAGATGTAAGGGACCATGTTACTCCAATTTTAACCTTGTTACACATATGCTTTCCTATTAAACCTGATAGCACAGTCATCCGTGACATATAGAGTATATGGAGAGTAAAGTTTAAAATTATCTACTTCATGGTATTTTGCAGTAACAAAATATCGTCTTCTAAACATTTAACCCTACTGATTCTTACCCCTACTTGCATTTCAGCAATTCTCATGTCCTCAGTGTAGACGATGGCACTATTGTCTACCCCAAAGTTTTAAATGCAGACGACAATTTGAGTTTAGATAAGGATGGTGATCAGGAGATACACACCTTGACTGGAGGAAGCAAGTAACATTTGTCCTTCCTTATTATTCCATGTTTGCAATATGGATTCTTGCTTTGTTTTGATAAGAAATACAAAATTTGAACATTCTTTATATGATGCAAAACTTCAAAATCGCCTTGAATATTTGCGACATTGCGTTGAAAACATACTTAAGAGCTTTGCTCGTCTGACACTTTTCAGAGTTTGAATCATCAGAAAGGAAAGTATTTGTATACGACAACCTATTTATACGAAACGTGTGCCAAAACTAGCAATCAAAAATAAGAATGGAAACAAAGAAAGAGAAATTGAGGAAACGAAACATTGGAAGAGTCCAAGTGAAAAAACGAAGTCTTTCTGCTTACTGGTTATCTTGTTTTAATGTAGACAGACTCCAAATATGTGCCAATGCTTCGTACAGGGGAACAGTTGAACAGCCCACCGTCCCAGATGAGATCTTTGTTGAGTTAATGGAATATACCACTAGAGGTTTTGAAGTGAGTTTTAACAATTCAATGTATCGACAAAAGGACGGGGTGGCAATGGGTAGCCCCTTGGGTCCGGCATTGGCTTTGCCGGCTCTCACGAGGAGCGCATTCTAAAAGAAACAACGAAAAGTTGTCTGTTCCTCCTAGAGAGAAGCCATCTCGTGCTTTTGAAGCGAAAATGATTGCCAAAACATGCGATTCTGCGATAGGTTAACATTTATTAGAAAATTCAGAATGCACCAAAATCTATAAGGATGAGAATTTCGGATAAATGGCACAGCTAGACTCTGTCTACATTAAAACAAGAAAACCAGTACTCTGTAGGCAGAAAGAGTTCATTGGAATTTTCACTTGGACTCTTCCAATAATGTTTTGTTTCTTCATTTTCTCTTTCTTTGTTTCCGTTCTTGTTTATGATTGGCTAGTTTTGCTACATGTTTTGTATAAATAGGTTGCCATATACATAGACTTTCCTTTTTGACGTTTCATACTCTGAAGAGTGTCAGACGAAAAAAGGTTTTAATTATGATTTTAGCGCAATGTCGCAAATTTTCAAGGCGATTTTCAAGTTTTCGTGGCGACATACAAAGTTGAAGTAGTACATCAAAGATAAAGTCTTCTCATGATAGAAAACTTCCCTTGAAAGTTGGCGACATTGCGCTAAAATCATACTTAAAATCTGTTTTTGTCGGACACTGACTAAGCGTATGAATCGCCAGAAAGGAACGTATAGGTATATTTTAACTTTTTGTGAAAAGCATTGCTCGAAACTAGCCAATTATAGACATCAAAGAAGGGAAAATGTTACAACAAAGAACAATAGATCTTGGAAAATTGGCATAGCAAGATTGTCCTTTAGTCTAAGTGTATTAGTGAATGTCTACATTAAAACAAGAAAACCAAGACTTTGTACGTATAAAGATTTTTCTCGCTTGGAATCTCCCAACAATTCCGTAGAAGAGTAAGAATCTTTTGTTTTCTTTTTCCCTTCATTCAAGGTGATGACAAAGCCAAATTTTGCGGAGAACTTGATCTTGATTACTATAAAAATTTGTTACTGACTGAAGAACAAAAGCAGTTGAAACAGAAAGAAATCAGAGATGAAGTACAAAACAAAATGACAAAGATTTCTCTGCAAAGACAGCATAAAGATACAAGTGAGAGTCAGCGACGAGATGTGCATTCCTTTGAAAATGTTGATGGTGTTTCACAATCGGCAGATTTGGACTTTGGACATACGAACACAAGGTAGGCTTAAGTTTGTTACAGCAGTTGTTTCTCCTTATCCACCTAATTTCCTTACTTGCGTATTTCCTTACTACCTGTATTACTGTATTCCCGTCTGTTTTTCCTTTTTGCATTTGTTTCCTTCCATCATTCTTTTGTTTGTCCTTGTGTTTGCTCACCACCTTGTTACTTATTACTGCTTCATTGCTTCATCGTTGATTTCTGCCCCCATTAATTTTCATAAACTTCTCTTTTCTTCTCGATTCTTCTCGTTTTCCTTGTTCCAAATTTATTTGTTGACACGTTTTATTTACTTATTCAATTCCTTTTTATTCTTTCCCGCCCATTCATAGTCCTTTAATATTTGCCATCCTTTGGAGACTCTGTGGTCAACTGAAAATGAAAGTGGTAATCACAAACGTATTTATATCCGCTCTGATTCCTAATGAGTTGTGTCTTGACAAGGTGGGAAACCATGCATACTCCAATGGTCCCGAGAGCTATGCTAGCGGAGCCTCGTCTTCTAGTGAGTCTAACCAAGCAGGTCAAACGGTCGGAGCCAGACTAACTGCAACACTCACTCTGGCCAGTTTACCAAAACCGAAGATTAGAATTTGGTAGACCATACGGATAAGACCAACAGGTTCAGCAGATAGGACAGCAGATCCAGTATAGCGTTGTAGAACTTCTGAGGGCTTAGTAAAGACTCAAAGTCCTTATCCATTGCATCCTGGTCAATCTCTAGCTGTCTCGTCTGGTGCTGGATAAAGATGGACGGGGATGAAAGAGTGAGACTGACGAACTGTGAAGCTCACCCTTACTATAATCCAACTTATGCACAAGTTATAGCCTCCAAATTAAGCCCCTTACCTACAGGCGAGTGGTGACATGATTAGGTGGACACTGGCAGATTGCAGTACCAGACCTACAGACAGGTGACTCAGGTTATTAGGTCGCTTTTCATTTGGACCAAAGCAAAAATTGGTTTTGACAGCCGTCTGAGTGACTAAGCAGCCCTAATTGGTCGACACTGCTCCCCTTCTAGCATGAGGAAGGGGCTAGAGAAGGTGCCCTAAGAAGTACCTGCTTCACGTTACCCTGACCAGCATCCAGGGTATACTGGAGAATATCCTAAGCGGTTACAATCGACAAGAAAAAAAGCGGAATACTTACCATGATGTTATATCGTATTTGTTGGCGTCTCAATGCTAGTTCTGTCTCCTGATACTGTAAGAGGAGGCACTCACGTTCTTTCCCAATAGAAATATTAGCAGTCCTCCATCCCTGACCATGCTATTACTCAGCCAGTTTTAACAGCAAATGCAAGGAAACAACTGAAAGTGGCATCATGTTTGCCTTTGTTTGCGATGCAATGCCTGTCGTGAAATATAAGTTCGTGCTATTAATTTGTGAAAGTTAGTAGGCTGAGTAATGACATAAGAAGAAAAGAACCAAATAAGATATAGAGGTTGACTACAGAATAACAAAGGTTAGTGCTTGTTTTAGCAGACTCTTCAAGTCAGTCTAGGAGCATAGAGGCATCCAGGCTGAAACAAAACCGAAAAAAATACCTATGCAAACTAAAACACTTCGATCTCTCGTTTCTATGAAAGATGCTTAAAGTAAAATGCCAGGGTAGCAACTCATGCTGGAGAGACATTAACTCAAGAGGAAATCTGAAAGCACATTGTCCGCAATGAACTATCGTTTGCGTCTCCAGTGGATGCTTACTTACTTCTGCCTTACCAGTGACAAACAATTCCTGGCTGAAATTGACCTCATCAGCCATCTTACGACCCACAGAGAACTTAGGTAGTCAAACAATGTCCCATTGTCCTCTTCACTTGGGATGGATGCACATTATTAAATTCACTCTAGAGATGGTCCTTGAGACAGTTTCCCAGTAGTTTCGATTAAAAATAGCCATGCGTACATCGGGTGAAATGCCAGTACCCCCAGGAAAAAGCATGGGGACGTTGATAAATGACAACTGCCCATAAGATTATTTTACACTTTGAGTGTTCGTGGTTTTCTGCCAGAGATGTTCAGGTCAGTGGAACAGTTTGCATTCTAGGTATGATATCATTACAGAGTAGCTTTATGAAGAAACAACAACGAATTTATTGACAAAATCTTCTATAGCAAGTACACATATTGCACTACTATAGTGCAAGATTCCAAACAAATGATGTTTGGAATATGTAAGCACTTTTTGATGATACTTTTGCACTCCCCTATCCGATTTTTTACTTTGATGATTTACAAGTTCTGGTGTGTTTGCAGGATTCAACCAGACGATCACCAGTGTGATAAGGCACAAATACTGCCATCAGCATACGCAACCAATTTGAATGATCTTCAGGACGTAAGTTGATTTATCTTAACTGTTTGTATCTATCGTAATGGTTATTAAAGGAAAAGAGTTTTTGTTGAATTAACTAGTTTAGCGAGTATGGTAACTTATTTGTACTCCATCCTTTGGCAGTTCAATAAATATAAATCCTCTATTATTGTTTTTTAATTTGTAACACAAAGTGTTGTTTTTCTTCTGCTTTAGTAGTAATAACTTGTTCCTTAACATATCTTTTCCCCTTCAGTTGCTTCAGCGTTTAGAAGTAGAGATGAATCATTTAGAAGAGGCTACTGGCAACAGCAATTGTATTCCTAAACAAAAGGTATGGTTTGCTCCTGTATAATAAATGAGAACTCACAGGGCGCTGCCCCACCTAATAGGCTGTTGGTGATGTCTTTGCTATGAGCTGAAGATAGTGTAAGTATTTTATACTAGATAGTACTAGAGGAATTATCATCTGCTAGCTGAGACTTGTGTCAACGATGTTTATGAGTCAAGGAGGTGAATCTCTATGCACCTTAGGTCTGTACTTCCCATATGATGTTCCTCAATACTGCAGTTAAAAACATAAAAGATTTCAATGGTTTAACTGTTAAATACCTAGCAGTACACTGGTGGGAACAAGTTCAAATAGGACTCATGTACATGAACAAGTGTTGTCTTGATTAGTGAAATTGTTTGAGCTTGTTTGCCATGATCTCTGCAACCTCGGGAATTGCCATAATTGTTATCGTGACCTTAACCTTAACGTTTTTGTAATTTCTGCTATAGCTGGAATTGCCATGGTAGTAGTTATGGTGACCGTACTTACCTCGTGCATCAACATGACAGACACCAGTAAGTCTTATGTTTGCGCGCAATATAGCTACAAAATTGCCTGAAATTGTGACAAAGCAACAACACGACAAAGAATAAAGAGAAAGGGATCAAGCTGCAAAAGAAAGAATGAAAACACATGCGGGACAAAGAAGACAATGCGAAAGGCATACTTTCAACATTGGAGATACTGTTTTAGTGAAAGCGGAATGCAAAACTTAATTGAGTACATTTTATGATCCCAATCCGTACACAGTAACAACAATCAATGATAACTGCAAAGAGAGCAGATCAACAAATAACAAGCAATTTTTCATGGTTCAAGGAAATACCAGACAAGAAAAACAACGATGAGATCGAGGAGGACGATCTTTCTCCAATATCACGTGATGACGGAAGGGTTGAACTGTGTCTTCCTTGAGTCTTATTCTGAATATCACAAGATATTATACTTACATTTGTCCAATTACACTTTGTCTGAGTCAGAAGAATTTGTTCTAGGCCATGGCCTAGAGTTTTGTATGCCGCCTTGAAAATTTGCGAAAGAAAGCAAGTATTCTGAAAGCAGAAAGAGTTCCTTTTTCACTTGGACTCTTCCTATAGTGTTTTATTTATTCATTTTCTCTTTCTTTGTTTCCTTTCTTGTCTATGATTGGCTACATGTTTTGTATAAATAGGTTGATATATACATATACTTTCCTTTCTGACGTTTCATTCTCTGAAGAGTGTCAGACAAAAAAAGTTTTTAAGTATGTTTTTAGCACAATCTCGCAAATTTTGAAGGCGACTTTCAACTTTTGTAGTACAAGAAGATTGTTCAATTTGTAGTGTATTAGCTTTGTATATGTAAGTTTATTAACTGTCTCATATTGCGTTGATCGTCTCATCAGTAATAGTACAGATGAATTATATGAGTTGGAAGGGCTTGACATTTATCTAGTCCGTAGAGTACTTTGAGGATTGAACACAAGCACGATGGAGCTAAATTCTAAATCCAAGAGTTTTGGAACTTGTATTGTTTGCCACTTGTTACGCATTGTGTTCTCTTATTTCCAGGGAAATTCCATGTAGAATGAGATAACATCCTGCAAGAACCAGAAACGACATTCATTTGTTGGTGTCTGTTTTTGTCTTTTATAGATGAAAGGGAATATCAGTGGTTTTGCCAGAGTGATCCTTTCCAATCAACTTAGACTTATTCATTATATGAAAGCGGTATGGTCAATGCAAGTTATTTTGAGGTTTTTGCAATTATTCCGTTATCGTAAGATATTTTTTTCATCATTTACACTAATCTTGACATCATTAAGACATTCTGCCAGATGATATTTAACCTTACATTTTAGACTTTTGATAACGAAGTTTTATGTCGTTGTAGCTTTCACTAAGTAGTCTCGGGAGATGATGCAATTGAAACCAGACTGGTACGACACAACAACCGCGACCACTTTGTGAACAAATTAGATTCTTTGAGCGTTCATTTGTTTATTTATCATTGATTTTGTACTCTTGTAGTTGATCAATAAGTGCTGTCAATATCCGAATCCAAGAAGAGACTATCAGCTACTATGGAAATGGTGATGTCATCTAGCAATTCCCAAAGTATCGTGCATCAGAATCCACTTATATTAGTTTTACTACACCGGTGCTTCCTCTCGACGTGATTACAAATCGTAAACCCCTAATGCCTGAAATAACAGAGTTGGCAACTCTGCTAACTTTTTTGTGTGACATGTTCTGCTGGAGGTGAATTTGAACCCAGAATTTTAACTAAATCTACGGACATACACTTTTAACTATCGCCTTGAAAATTTGCGACATTGCGCTAAAATCATACTTAAAAGCTTTTTTCGTCTGACACTCTTCAGAGTATAAA
>JANTCA010002653.1:0-11215 GCA_024741275.1 Chironex yamaguchii | reverse complement strand
TACTACTACTACTAATACTACTACTACTACTACTACTACTACTACTACTACTACTACTACTACTACTACTACTACTATCACAACGAATACTATTATCACTACTACGACTAAAGATTAATCTAGCAGTGTTGAAAGGACGTGTGATGGCAACCCTACTAGTAGAAGAATCTGAACTAACAACCAATTTCAACGCAGTAAAGGACGAGGCTCGTAACATTGATAAAATCATCTTGGTTGATCGGCTGCTGTGATCAAATTCCATATTTACAGCAGAGAATTAAATGTAATGGTACAAACTGTCGCGTATAACGACATCTACTTTGAAAGGATCTTTTGGGGACTTACTACAATAGGTTTCAATAAGTGCAATTGATGACATCTTTTGTATCTAAATACACACTATACTTTAAATGTTTCTCTTGTCTGCCCCTAAGACATCCTTTATTATTCCTACCTGGATCCCTACAGTAGGTTCTCCATAAGTTGCTTTCAATTTTGAATTTCCGTCATACCAACAATCCATCAATGTAATTAAAAAAGTGTGGGCACCAGTTTTACATTGTTCGATCAACAACTCGTGAATTATGTATTTTAAAAGCCGTGTTTACGTTTGTTCTTACGTCACCAAACTTACTTCCACTATATGGTTGTTTTATGTGCATTCAACAAAATGGAACAAAACGTGCACTGTATTGATCTGTTCACAGGTGACAGGAAATCAAAACGACGTTTTAGCAAATGCGCTAGATTCATTTCCCATCAAAATTTTCATCTTCCAAATTCTAATCAGTACATTCCACGAAAAAATAATTTATTGCCAATGGTTAAAATTTCACTGTTTACGTTCAGAAACTTTGTATCATACAGCTCAAATTTACTTCATCATTACCATGGTATCAACAAACCCCTTGTGCGATCTCTCCTAGATAAAAACCATTCTTAAATTCATTGCTAAAGCACTGTACTTCAGATATGACAGAAATACATTACTGACACTTCAAATCGTTATATAGTTTTATCACGCCGAAAAATATGTTCCGGTGTACTGAGGAAAATAAATCAATTTCGGTTCACTTTTGTGACTTTAATTATTTCAAGTAATAGACTCGATATAATTCTTTTCACAAGTAGTGATAGACTGGCTTTAGATTTGCGAAAGGCAACGTTTTTGATTATAACAGTTTTATTATCTGCTAGCAAAGCCGCCTAATACACCAACACAGTACAACAAATATCGGTCCAGCTTTTTAGGTTTTTTTCAATATTAGTGTCCTCTCTTGGAGTAATCAATATTAAATTCTTTTCAGCACGTACCAAAAAAGCTGCAATGCATCTAGTTCTTGTAAAATAAATGGCAATTTAGGTGTTTGTTCAAAGCAAATTTGTCTGAAACTTGGATTAGGATATCAGTTACAACAGTGCCGCCGAACATTGGTATTATTTAATATTAAAGCAAGATAATATATGAGACTTTGCATCTTCATTCGGTTCAAATGAAAATTTTGTGACAATACAAACAAAGCTAAAACTATCAGACAGACCAATATAAGGGAGACCAACTTAAAACTCTTGACAATAGAAGTTTCCTTAAAACGCAAATCCCTTCTTCCCAAAGTTTCTGACTCTAAAGTTTACCTTCAATAGGGTCACTTCACAGGGTCGCTTCACATGCCATCGTGACTCTGTTTTAAATTCTATTACCACCATTTTAGAATCTAGTATTACTGCTCCTCCTCCTACTACTACTACTACTACTACGTCCGCTACTACTGCTATTACTTTCGTTACTAATAAAACTAATATCATTATTACTGTAATGAATAATAAAACGGTGACACAAGTATTGCAACCAACTTTTGCGCTATTGCACCAGTATCTTTTTCTATTCAAACCTTTATTTTCGAAATTTTGGTTATAACCTTCCACGAGTAAAGAAAGTTATTAGTAACATTGTTTTAAATTTTCACCTTAAAATTTCAGAAACCTTGGATCATGCTACTCAAATTTAATTTATTATTCCCTTAGCTTGCAAATATCCCTTGTTCCATCTTTGCTGGATAATAACCATTCGTAAAGCCATGACTGAAACGATGTAATTTGGACATATCAGGAAAGAACAGAAATACATTACTATTTAATACCTTGCCTATCGTCATATAGTTTATCAAGCCAAAAATTTATTTCATGTTCTCAGGAAATATAATTGCTGGTAAATTTTGAAGCTTAGTTATTGCAAGTAAAAGGTTAGATATAGTCACTTTCACAGGTAGTTATAGATTGGCAATTTTGGCGTATGAAATTGTAACACACTATCAGACAGACTAATATAGCCTACTGTCTTACTAACATAATGTATTTTCAGTAAAAAACTTAAACACAGATTTAAGACTTGATCTTAAGGGACGGGTTAAAACACTTCAAAAGAGTTTTATTTGTCAAAAATATCAATCTGCATTTTTCTCCTAAGTTGTCATCGGGGTTTTTTCTACCCTTTCATGACATTCATCTTTAGATGTAAGCTACATGGAATTCCGTTTTTCTTATAAGATTTGTAAATTTGCTTCCATTTTGTAAAAGAGAACGATTCATCCGCGATTTTTTGACCAATGGAAGTCAGAATCTATATTGAAACCCATAGCCACACTTGTTCTTGTTTCAGTTCATTAATTTTTTTATTCACATGTACGTTTTCCTTCACCTTAGTCCTTCTTACCTTTATTTTGAAGTAAGCGAGAAAGTAAACATTAATTTGTTTCAATTTGTTCTGTTGAGGTTTACCTGATCGTATGAGAATTATTTCTGACCGTTATCCACTTGAAAGCTTTTGACGATTAAATTTTGCCGGTAATATCCTTTTCATTGTTTCAAAGTTATTTGAGTATATGCCTTTTTACTGTTTGTTGATTTAAGCCGAGGTTTCCTGCTATACATAAAGGAAATAATACAAGAGAGGAAAATCTGAGACAAACTACAAAATCAGACATTTTCAAGGTCTTGAATCAGCAAATTGATGCTAAGATAGAGACACCGTCCAGCTATAGATAATATGTTGTTGCCTCTGCGTTCAAAAGTTATGCACACAGCGAAATGACGCCCTATTTTAGGACACTGCCTGCTGAAACAAATCGGGCGGTTAGATTCTGCTTTTAATGTCTACCATGAAAGTAGCATAAAAAGGAGCCAGGCAGATAAAAGGAAGGAGATCGTGCATTTAAGTGACAGACAAAACACGGTTCCTGTAAAACTGAAAAACATTTTTAAAGGTGATACAAATGAATCTTAGCTTTTCAAATTGCTGCTAATTGTGACAATTGTGAACAGAATTATGAAGAATGGGTCAGATGAGACTGACTCTCGACTTTTACGCAATCAAAGTATTGTTTGAAGGAGGGACAGTCAAGAATTCTAATAAAATGGTTGACACAGATGCTATTGCAATTGCAAAATTCAGTTTTCTAGCACAAGAAAAATAAAAGACCGATTCCTGTTTACAGAATAGTGTCAATACAGGTAGAAGAAAAATGCTCTGCAGTACTTTATTGATATGCATTTACTGGCTCCACCTCAGAGTTATTATTTACATGCAAAAGAAGTGTAAATGCATGCCAGTTTTGGAAAGCATATTCCGGTGTCGCTCAAACCCTACAACGACTCTCCAACAGCCCAAACGCCATAAATGAATATGATCTGGCAAAGCTTCAATAATTTGAGATTCTTATGTACGACTAAACAAGTTCCTTGAATAATATTAACGAACGCAAAAGATATTCTTTTACAAAAGAGTCAAGCCTGATTAATGTCGTCCACCAACAAAAGGTGTATCGCACAAACACTCGTTAAAGGGCTTCATTTGAAGTAGAGTAATCACATTTCGGTTGTTAGTGCTTTTGTGGTATAATTCACATATTTCATGGTTCAAATGCCATTTGGAAAGACCGATACACTTTTAGAATTTTATGTATGTTTGGAGTCAAAGCTGCAAAAGATGCAATTGGTGCCTGGTGTCCCGTTATAGAGCTCGATAATCATCAGGGGCCAATGGCCAATTGTCTAATCACTGGACAACAATACAACAAATTTCAAAAGTACTAAGTTAATTAAAGCATTCCAAATGCAAAACAGGGTGCTCATAAGCAAGATGTCAATGCAAACGATCTGATCTGCCATGCACAGAGCTTTGTAGTTTTATTCTAATCTAGATGAATAGGAGGCAACAGTATACTAGAGTGTATATGTATAAATTCCTTACTATTTCTTAAAGTGAGTGCATTTTATAAAGCTACTTATGGACTCAGTATAAGTTCCTTGATTTAAGAATAGTACAACGAATATTTATAAGTAATGTCTAAAAAGGTTAGTCATGTTAGCACTGTTAAAATTGGTTTTGGACTACCGGCTTTTCATTCTCCACGGAACAAGTTTATATTATTGCTGATAATCACCCATAATCACGTAGATTTAATTACTTAATGTCCTTGATTCGATATAAAAATGAAGGCTTAACTCAGGGATCAATGGTCAAAATAACAAAATTGTACTTCTTACAGTCAAAACATCCATCCTCAAAGTTTTAATAGTAATCATATTTCAAAAGCTCCAAAACTATAATACCGGGATAAAAATAGACATCTAATGTTATCGGTTTTGATAATGAGCAGCCGTCTTGATCAATGTGAATATTTCACTTACTCGTGTATTATTTTCAATCGAGATACCTTGCTCAAAGGTAAGGTGATTGATTTTTGGAACTTCATTTTGTGCGCAATTCATATTATGCCATCTGCTTCTACATCAAAATGGAGCAAATTTGCTTACTAAAACTTACTAGAACTCCCTTAACGACCCGCAGTAATCTTTCTAATGAAGGTCATTTCGTAGCAAGATTTTCATCATAAACTCATTCAAACTCTATTAGATCACAATGGGAATAACTCCCTCAGAATGTATGATCGTATTGCAAATGTCAAATCGATCTATAAGTCTTAGACAGGAGTGGCACGAGCTGTCAAGTGTCAGCTTGATTTTTCTTATAAAAAGCCCATTTGCTGAGTAAATATTAACAAGTTTTCTCCGTAAACGATACTCTTAACAATGCATTCCATCAATGTTGATATGATCGATTAACTTTGGGCACCTACAAAATGGATTCAATTCACTTCAACGTTAAAATTTCTAATTAATGCGGTAATTCTAATTCTTTGTAAATGCCAAATGAAATTTGAGTTCTCTACATTTCTTGAGTTATATTACATACCAGCAAAAGGAGCTGCAATGTGTTTCTAGTGTGGTCCTTTGGTAAAGCCATGATAAGAAATTTGTCATTTAGTAAGAGTCAAAGACCCTAACACCAACGTATGCTAACAGTATTGCTGAGCACTGTTAGATTTTACCCGTGAAGGAGCCTTTATCATATCAGAACCAGTAAACCAACTCAATTGTAGCATTAATAATAATATATTCAAAGAAGATGTCACATGTCGATTTATCAGGAGTATCTACCAGGATAAATTGGCAAACGATATGAGAAATGTAAAGCCTTTGGAACCTGTTGCATTGGGTACATAGTATGGATGGGCTATAATGGGCAAAGAAAGAAGTACAGCACAAAGAATGAAACTCATTGGCCTATTTAAGAAAGGACACGTATTAAAACGGAACTAGACAGGTGATCAAACATGCAATCCATTGGATTCAGTGAGGAAACTGTTTCTGAAGCTATCACGCACAGGTGAATGATATTTAAGAAAGTTGCGGTGGATCAAGACCAAGTTTAGATTTTAAAAAGTATTATGAATTAGTTGAGGAAAAGCTGAATTCTGGAATATAGAGGGTCCTTCCGGTGTAATTTATCAAAGAAACCAGAAGATCCAACTGGCTCAATAAAAGGGTAAAACTGTCAGCCAGCTTTAAGGAAGATTAAGAATTAACAGAAATACAAATAATACTTTATACATCAAAAAGGATAAAAACATTTTCGCTCCTTCAATGACCACCCTCACATCAGACCGTCACTGAAACCGTTACAGTTTAATGTACATTTTAGACTTAGGATGTATACTTGTTTGCTTGTAAAGGATTTGAAACAATTAATATGTGTATTGAATACCTTAGAGTGGAACTTATCTTTCTCTGGATGCTGAACCAAATGTTTATCCTATGCAAAGATCCATCTTCAAAGTACTTATTTTTAGAGATTGTTTCAGCAGGTGAATTCCACATTCAAAGTACAGCTGAGAATTTATAATCATGCGAATACATAATTTTAGAAGATTTAACTGGATACTCTTAAATTGAAAGAAATTCTCTTATTTCTTCTTTGGCAGATAAACTGTCAGCTTTTACTCTTCGTCAAAACATCGTGTTTCTTTTAACGACTTCAAACCATTTATCTTCCTCTCCTTTTGCTAACAATTTACTTAATTATGAAAGATCGTTACCAACCAAACAAACACCCTCACTTAACATCAACCAAAGTCGTACACCTCTGTTTCGTGTTTAGTCATTAATGTTGTCTTTAAGTAGCCTTTTGGGACCGTTTATAACTACCTCCTTGTTAATCGCTTGTTAATGCTTTTGACATTTACGCCATCTGTTCTTTTTTTATGTTGTGATGCTACGTATTACTAGAACATACTGCTTATGTTTGTTTTAGTTATAGCTACTATATGTTACTTTTCTGACAGTAGTTTAAAGGCCATGTCTCCCAATCGGGATTATCAGTCTGATTGCAGTATTCAGAAGCCGATTAAGGTTTTCTCGTCCAATAGCAACAGCAACTAATTTCATACGTACACGACTAAAAGTGAATGATTTACAAAATTGTTGTGCTGTGGGTCGAGTACGTAACTATTAATCAAAACACTATCGTAACATTGCAGCCCATTTGAAGAAGATAACGATCCATCGGCGAATGTTCAACCCATAAGGCCTTAGTCATGCGACAGAATGAGGAATACTTACTAATAGGTGACATAACATAAAGGGGAGGACTGGGACCTTGTAGGTCAAAAATTTGAAGCTGGATCGTAATGTTCTTCAAAAGAGTGGTAAAGTTGCAAAAGTTTTTCTAAAAGTGGTTTATTACGTTACTCTAATATTCTTCATACTACAATCTTTCTGATCTTACTTGTGTTTGTCTTTGTGTTTAGAGCAAAAAATGCTGGAAAGGAGAAAAGCGAAAGGAACTTTAACAAAATCTCAAGATGTGAGTATATTGTTTTTTCTAGAATAGGAACAAACCCTACATCAAGAGCATTTTTAATTAAAACAAGATAATGCCTGGACTGCACACATATGGATTGCACACGTGTGAATTACTTCTCTTGCTTTTACCACAACGTAACTTGGAAAATCCTAAGCAGGAAATTTTGACATGACCTTTGAGCTCTGAATCAGTCCCCTTTCTGCCTGATAATGATATTTTTATCTCGAAAAAAAAAAAAAAAAAAAAAAAAGACGATAAGACAACCACCAAATCAAACAAGTAGAACAACCGGAGACAACAAATTCCTTCTGTCGACACGTCCCTTTTGTGGTTCCCCTCCAGTTGTTCCACTACTGGTAGCTTGATTTGGTGGTTATCCTATCACCTTACTGTTTTCTGTTTTTTCATTCCTTTGTGCCTTCTCTCTTTGTCTTTTCTCGACCAATATTTTATCTGTAACTGCTGATATGAGGCTATGAACTTGGCCATAGAAATAGTCTGTCAATAACAACTGTCTACCCTTGCTCTTTTTACTTCGGTTATTATTCTTTTATCCCCTTTTATTTTCATGTTTTATACTTGTGTTTACTCTTGTATATTATTAAATTTTATTGATAAATACATTTAAAAAGGCAGGTTAACGAGAAACGAATCTAAATATGAAAAAAAATGAATAGAACGAGATCTACAGAAAGACGTCAACATTAAAAATTACAAATAATTTCAAGATACAATATCTAAGGTAAAAATACTTTGATTAATAAAACCTCATATTTACGCTGCAGACTGAAGTGGCCCGTTTTATGCTGAGTAACTATCAGCGTAGATTGCTTCTCCCCTATCATCGCACTGTCACCCAAGATAAGCTTGTTTGCGCTTCACAATAATAAGGCTAAGACTGTAAACAAACAAATATCAAATTGTCCTGAATCTAGTATTGTTCTCTTGTCTATGATTCAATTGGAAAACTTCTGTTTCGTTTCGCTTCTCTCGTGTCTTTCTACGTATTTAATTAACCCGGCTCCTCGTATGTTCTGGAGACAATTGGTACATGGACACATGGAGTTGAAGGATTACTCGTCTCTCGTGGTACATGAGTGAATGTTGATAATAACTGCACACATTTATAAGAATTTAGGCAAACTCGAATTGGAAACGAACCGTTAGGTAACACGATGATCATTAAAATGCTAATACTTGCAATCTAGCATGGTAAGAAAGTTTTTTTCAAAGCAAAGGAAATCATTAAAGCTTTGGAAGGCAAGTCGAAACTCTTTGATTTATTCAGTTTAACGTTACTGCAGTATTCTTTAGTTCGTTGCACTAGCACCTGGTAAAAGGGAAAGAGAGTTGATTAAAAACCTATAGCATAGTAACGTAATACATAATCTGGTTTTCCAAGAGATTTAGTTTTTATCTGCTATTTGTTGCAATATTCTGGCATAACGTTCGCTGACTGAAAACGTATTATGTCAGTCCAGTTATTGAACGTGACAATCCCAGTATATGCCTCTTTTATGAGACAGGTACAACAATCATCTTATACGAAATCCTGACTCGATTTTAAAGTTTGAGTGGTGTTAATCTCTTGGAAACCTTGTTGATTTAGTCTAACACCTCCTCGGTTCCAAATTATCCTACATAATTGCAACTGACACGAAACATACAGTTAATCTAAAGAGACGTTTAAATTTATTCCGGTCAAGTGTTAAATGAGAATGTCTTTTAAATTTCCACAAAGCTTTACCGCAACGATTTGTTGACAAGGTTACTTGTAAAACTTGGTGTCTTTATGTTGCTCAAGTATAAATGTGATTGTCCTTTAACTTAAGAACAGCTAGGTTAAGGTCAAGTCAAGTAAAGCTTACCCCCAAGTGCAAATTATTGACAGTAGTCATCTTTCGGTGTATCCATATGCATCCAGAACATGAAAAGTGGCCTCCTATTACAACGGAGGATTGAATCGCTATTCCTAACTTTTTGAATTGCTCTTTCAAATTTTAGAATTTCAGTTTCGAATTTTAAAAACTATACAATTGTTTTAAGTAATAAAACTCGCCTATAGCGCTGTTGGCCTGACATTGACCTCGCATAATCCTCAATTTGTGTGCAATTTAGGCCAATAAGAAATAAACAAACCTACGATTGAGTAAGAAAACACAAAGAGCGATATACTAAAAAATGAAGAACACCAAACAGGTTAGGTGTAAGGAAATTGGTAAGTGTTTAAGGACTAGTTAAGCAGTCGTAGTTTGACCCTTTTGTTGCCAAGACTGGTTTGCCCTCTTTAATGTAAACCGCCTCCAAAGACTAATACAAAATGTAAACCGAGCATTTGCAACAACTGCTAAAACGTCATCATTGTACTCAGTGGCACAGGGTAAACTATTTAGCAGTCCTACAGTAGAGTTGCGTTGCTTAGGTAAAGGGCAAGACTTACAAGATCGCAAAGGTTGGTGACGCATGCAGGTAGAACTCAACATACGAATGATTCTTGGTACATGTTACTTGATTCTTTCCACCATCGTTTGGGAGGCCAGGCCTATGTATCTGGAATCACACCTGCACGAAAATTTGTTAATTGCCTTACTTTTGTGTGCGGTAGGCAGCATGTCTTTCTGAGTTGATGGAAAATTTTTCATGTACAATAGACAAAATGTGGACACAGGGTATTAAAACATCCTCTTCCCCTTCACCAAACGGACTCCTTAATTTGCATTTCAAAACGTAAAGAAATTGACATATAAGTTCCGTTTTCACAATTTATAAAGTTTACTAAAGTCTAATCAACTTTCAACTCAAATTTGAACCACAAGCAAAGAATCAACGACATTTTCAGCATTAGGTAGGATATTACGAGGACAATGAAGACTTAGTTTGAGGCAAAGCTTTGTGTAATATCGTATAAGATCATGAATCTATACGTTGTAGGTTCAGATGCTTTAAAGTTGAAAAGAAAAAAGGCTGTCATTATTTGTGTAAGAAATCAGTGCCTTCAGAGCAGTAATAAAGTAATATCTGTGTCTACCAAAGGTTAAAAAGTGATTTGAAAGTAAGCTTTCGTAAGATCGTGGGGAAAGCCATCTAATGCGTTTTCAAATAGGTACAAAAGCATTACTTCATTCAAAGTTGTATTGTCTACCTAAGATTAAAGCATTATGGCTTACTGACGAAAGGCGTAAGAAGCATCATGCAAGGAGGTTAAGGATGAACCTGACAAGAAGAGTCCTTTAAATGAAGAAAACCATTTATGGTAAAATATAATGGTAATAATTACATACAGGAAACGTATCACCGTTGCAGTTCTTGAACAACTGTTATTTGATTTGTTTTTTACACCACATAGCCCCTAATGACCTACAGAATCGATTAAGGACACAGAAGTGATAAGCTTTGAGCAACGGATGCTTAATGAAATGCTCATTGTGAAGAACACCCTAAAAAAGAAAAATAAAGTAATCAAACTGTATACGGGTAATTAAGCATTATACCATATTCTAAACAACCGTATGTGTTTTTACAGTTCGAGGTTTAAATTTTTTCTCCAGGCTACATAACTTGTTACAAACACAAATATTATATTTTTTTAATCCGAAAAAGTTTACACAAATATTGCATAATATTGTGAACTCGAAAATTTCATTTGTTTGGCGAAATACCCAGCAGGGTTGCCATATTGGTATATTATATGCCAAATGTTGCGTATATGGCATATTTTGAAGTTGCTTTGAATATAAAAATTTTGTTTGGCATATTTCGTAAAATTGGCATATTTTTGGCATATTTCTAATAAATTTGTACGCACATTTGTTTTTTCTTCTTATAAGCACTCCTTTGACAAAATCCCGCAGCAACTCTTCACGATTACACAGGAACAAAGCACGGTTTAGACCTTTCTCTCTAGATTAACAACACGCACTTTACGTCAGTATACGAAATCTGTTTCATATTTGTCATTGAGTCGTGATCACCATGATACTGAAGAAACTAATGCAAAAGTTTCCTGTTATT
>JANTCA010002652.1:0-11215 GCA_024741275.1 Chironex yamaguchii | reverse complement strand
TCCTAATGGTTATGTATCCATTTGAATTTTATGTCGAGATTCTGTGTTGGGGTGCTTATCCTAATGGTTATGTATCCGTTTGAATTTTATGTTGAGGTTCTGTGTTGGGGTGCTTATCCTCATGGTTATGTATCCGTTTGAATTTTATGTTGAGGTTCTGTGTTGGGGTGCTTATCCTCATGGTTATGTATCCGTTTGAATTTTATGTTGAGGTTCTGTGTTGGGGTGCTTTAGCTTTTGTAGATCTTGTTTATCTTCTCTTGGCGGAATGGTATCTTGGTTTTGAACTAATCCAATTCGCTGCTCGTATGAACGTCGTCTTCCAGTTTCAATGGATATTGCGTCTTTATGTTTTGATTCGACACCAATTATTTCATCTACAGAATCGAGGTAAGAGCTGGATGTTTACTTTTTACATACAATGTAGAACAGGACGTAAGGTAATTACTTCGGTGTATTAGTTTGCCTTCACTTAGTTCAAAAGCCTAAGAGTTAACTGAAAAAAGATATGTGAAGCTTGCAGTCAATTGCAAAACAGCAATCACTGATGCCTGTAAGGAGTACTCGATTGTCTTTTATTGTAATATCCCAACAACATAATCTTTGCATGTATTTGTTCATCAATGCAAATGTTTGCGAGGATAAGGTCATGCAGAAAAATATTTGGCCGCTTTAAAATATTCTCGGTTGATAATTTGTGTCTTTGAAATGCTTCACCAATCAAGAATGTAATTAGCATATATGTACCCTTTACGAAAGACACATACAAATATAAATAAACTTTTGAAAAATAATGTAAAACAATGCATTCAGAATTTAACTGTAGAGAAGTTAAATATTTGAATAAAATAAGATAGCCGATAAAGTTATTGTATAAAGACATACTCTGTAATAAATATTACCTAATGTTGTACTTGGTGTGGTTAAAAGGCCACATGTGAGAAACGACATTCCACAACGAAATAAATACCAAAAAGACTCTCTATATTGTCTTCTCAGCAGTGGATACATCCATGCATTTAAAACACTGTGAAGGGATGCTAATCTGGCTGCAGTAAAATCCAACACATCTGAAAATTGACTACCAGAAACACCAAGAATCAGTCGAATCTAAAAAAAACCAAGAGAGTACTTTTCAATGTAACACAACAATTGTAACAAATAGGTCTCAAGCGCCTATAAAAACATAAATAATGCAGTAATGAGAGTCTTTTGTTCCTGCAAATGAAAGTTATATTAAAAATATCAGGTGATAAAAATTAGTGGGGTAATTACTATTACCATGACGTAGGTATTTGCGAAAGCACAATCAATGCCGGTGGTGTTCATTGTGATAATGATGTCGTTGTTTTTGATGATGAAAATGATGATGACAGTGGTAACGATAAAAATAACGATGATAATGATGATGATGATGATAGATATGATGATAATAGTGTTGATGACGATGATGATAATGGTGATGATGATGATTGTGATTATGATGATCATAACGACAAATATTTATACAGTAGTAATAGTGATAATGATGAAACCAAAACAAATCACAGTATTCTCCACTTAAAATTTACCCCAACAAAGTCTGTAACACTGTGAGATTTCCGTATCAGTTGCAGTGATCCCCATAAATAACCTAAAGGGTAATGTATGGAATGATTATAGTTAAAAAGTTCTTAAATCAAAAGCTTGAGATGGATGGTAACTTTCCAAAACGTTTAAAGGCATGCTTGCAGGCAAATCCAAGCTGCTAGCTTTAGACCAAAGAACTTTAAATCCCCGATACTGAGTTTTAGGCCAGTTTATACAGGACGAAAACACATAAGTAAGTTAAAGCAATATTGTTCTTTGAACATAGGTGATACAAATTTGTTTGGGAACTAATACATTGGTACAGTGCAAAATTGTAAACGTGAAAAATTTGAAGATTTTGGTATAACCAATAAAAGAACTCTCTAGAGCCTCCAAGCACCCACTTTACTTGAAAAAGTAGGATTAAACGGCATGAAGCAGGGGAGCATGCCATGTCAATTGTTACCCTATAATTAAAAAGTTCCATCAAATCCCAGCAGGACTGAAAAATAGCTGGCGGGTGATATATTATATATATTGTTCATAATGCTATTTTATCAAAGTTTGTAAAATTTGACAGAGTTTGTCTGAATGGTGTGGGATCAACAATTTTAACAAAGTTTTCCATGTCTTCGATAAGAAAAGGCCCATAACTGTGCCATTAATGCCTGCAAAGTTTTGTCGTTGACTCATAAGTTTGTCTTGTCTACCACGCAAGAATATATAAGATCTCTTACCAGCATGAAGCAAGTGACAAAGACCACGTTTGACGAAGTTACTCGATAGAATAAAGAACATGCATCAAGACAGTTTTGCGTATGGTCTTCCACCATTCGTCAGCACTCTTTGCAACTATGTGAGTCTTGGATATAAGCAATATTGATCTGCCATTGGTAAACAAGTTATGAGTCTACGTTGATGAACTGACTGTAGTAATGCTTTCCTCAGAGTCTTTGAATGAGTTAGGTTTATATACAATGTTAACATTTAAACTAGTCCTTACACTTTAACGGATTCTTTTTGTTTTTGTATCTTAATTTCATTATTTCTTCTATTTTGATTATGATACCCTTTAACTTTAAAATTGGTAACAGTTATATGCCATCAATAATGCATTATTGTTCATGGTTGTTTTGGGATTTATCTACCAAGTAAAAACTTTTAAGGTGCGACAGCCATTGAAAACCAGTTGGTAATCGTCAGTTGTAATTCTGAAAGCATATCAAAATGCTGATAATACAACAATGGCATGTATTCAACAAACTATTTTAGGAAAACACTAGAGAATATTTAACTATAAACATAAGTAACTTGAACAATGCTTGATATACAGGAAACTGGAATAAAATTAAGATTATGACAACTTACGAGAAAAGGTAACCAGCAACATAAAAATACAAGTGACATCACCAAACTAAGCCTAACCAATAAAAGCTCCTCTGGTAATTCAGATTTGTGACTCGAATTTGATGATCTAGAATTTCCATATGTCGTCATATTTTTTGTGTCTTTGTAAAGCTTGCATGCAAGAAAGCACACACTGATGTTGCAGTATACTACAGTTATCATCATAGATCCAAGAATAATTGTGGTAATTGTTGTGTAAATTACTGATCCTCGTGAAGTAGGGTTTATCTCAAATAAGCAATAAGTTCCAGGGTACTGTAAGACATTTCGTCCTACTCCAACGGTCGGTAAAATACCCATGGCACAAGCCGACACAGTTATAGTAGCAAAAAATAGTTTAATGCCAATTCCATTTGGAGATAAATGCTTCTCGTAACAAAAAGGCTGCGACAGCGCTAAATATCTGTCTAAGCTCATTATTGTTATGATAAATAAAGAAATATAATGAAGAAATAGTATGGAAAAACTATGAATATGGCAGGCAGCTCTTCCTCCTTTGTATTCATTACTAAAATAGGCAATAAGTGCTTGTGTGTACGAAAATGGAATGGCTGTAATGTCAACAAATGCTAAATTTCGGATTAGTATATTTGGTAAATTTTTCCTGTATTGTAAAATCCTTTGAATTGTTATTAAAACTATGGCGTTACCAAACATTCCTAGAATGCCAACGAATAGTAAGGTTATTCCACTTGGAAATTTGATGCTCCATGGCAAAGAAGAGAAATCTCTTTGTTGATCAATGTCACTATCTGTTGGTTTTGACTCCCGCAAGTGAGCAAGTTGATACATGTTGATTGTCATTATGATAAAAATGAATCCTGCAGCAATGCTGGTAAACTCAGTTTGGTTTTATTGATTGTTGTTAGCAAAGTACTTCCAAGAAACCCTTATTGGATTTGAAGAGGTATGTTCCTGAAATTCCTTCAGGTAAATCTCCTTTAATTAATGTTCCTCCGACATGATGAGGCAGGAATGAGTGTTATCTTCAACAATATCCCCCCAATGGCAGAGTTTTTGTAAGGAACTAGTATTAACATAGAAGAAAGTAATACTAGATGCATTTCAATATTGTTAGTCCTTGTTTAAGTCCTCTTTGGCGAGCAAAAAAAATAAAGAAGCACAACTGTGCTGTTTAAAAAGAAAATGTTTTCACTAACCAAAAATGCAAGAGGATGCCTCTCGGAAAAGTGGCAAAAATAGCATCCATTGACTGTTCATTTTTATCAAACGACGCCTGCTAAATGGCTGTTAGCTTTTTAAAATAATGTTTAGGGGATGATTTAATCTTGTCGGATTTTTGTGGTTGATACTTGGTACATGTTTACTTTGAGAATGCCTTGGCCAAAAGCCGATTCAGCAAAGATTAAGGCTCTTTCAGCAGGTACTCAATTCATTAATATTCACGGTTCATTTGCTTTTTGTCGCTGTAAACATTTTCTTCGGCATCATTTTGTGGTCTTAGTATGTACATCAGATATGATTAGACTGTAAAGCAAAAGTGCATTCCAGCAGTGCAGTATTTCACCATTGTCACCTACATTTTACATTGTCACATATTTTACTTACTTATGTTTTACTGATCTCTTTCACGCCGTGAAACGCACTTCGCTACGAAGCTTGCTTGTACCTGCTCTAATGAATGCGATGCTAATGCAAAGACAGTAATTCGAAAATAGCAGTATAAGGATGTTATTTACATGATATCATTATACTGGTATCACATATTCACATATTATCATTCACATTCTCAAATCCTTTAGGTCCGCAGTCATGAATTAACAAATATTACACTAGATGTAATATTTGTTAATTCATGAGAAGATAATCAGATCAGCTAAAGTTACATTGTTGTAGATTTTGTAAATATGATCCTATCCTTAGTCATCGTTTGTTCAATTTTGGGAACAATTTTGGTAACAAAGTTAATAATAAAGGCAATTGTCATGTGTGACTGTGGTATGGGTCTGTAACCAATAAATATACATTTAATACTTTTGTAAACGCATATATTGCCAGTTCATAATATGCAGACTACTAAAAATGAAAATTTGCTGCTTCTGTCAGGATCATTGATGCGTTTCGTCTATGCACCAAGCTGCTTATTTTCGAACCTCCCCGCTACAGAAAATGTACTTTTCATTACCAATAGATAAATGCGTGCTAGCTAGTGGGCTTACTGTGCACGTTATAATAGAATTCTATCTTAGAAGAGCATCGATTGAATGCAGCATCACGTCTGTTTAAGCGCAGCACGGGCTCTACCTTGTCATTTGCTATGATTACATTCAATCTCTACAAATCAGAAATTTTATCAAATTTGAAAAATGACGCTTATGGGAAGGTATTTGTCCTTGATCCAGCTCCTACACGCTCGGCCGTCACCCAATCTCTTTTTCTCTCTCTCACTTAGTCCAAATGTCTCTAAGTTCCCAACCAAAGTCTACAAGATTGCAGATGTTTCTCAACTCACCTCTCCTGTACTGCTACTGTTACAGTCCATGTTTTCCTGGAAATTCTATAAATTTCGAGGTCTCTCTTGTTTTTCCTGCTGTTTACACAGGCGCCTTGTTCACTGCGGTTGCATTTGTATGAGTCCCTATGAAGATTTGTGCTTCATGAGAGAGTCTAAACTTTGGTACTGTTTCCACGTCTTGTTCAAGTGCCAGATTAACAAGCTGCCTTTCAATTCGTGTCCAGACCTCACATACAATGTACACCGCCTATTTATTTGTTCGCTTCCAAATCGAAGCTGACAAGGTGGTCTTGAGTTAAGTACCGAATTGAAGTTATGATTTTCTAATGATTTACTAGGTCCCTTATTAACTCTATGGTTATGACTAACGGAGCGTCGAGCCTAGATCTCTCGATTGCATAATCCTAATCATGATCACAAATTTACTTCTGTTCTTTACGCAAGACCACCCTTGTGCACTTCTATATTGAACTAGTGCAAACTGTGATAAATAGATGCCTTGTAGGCACAAACATATGCTGCTTTTAAAGCGTACTCACTAATACAAAGGCGTCAGATAACAAGAGTTGAATTCCGGTGTTAAATAACTTGCAGTTAACCCTTATCCTCGAGTGGCTTTTAGCTTTGATAAGCGGTGACTCCCTAGTACATAAAAAAATGCATAATTCTATTTGCTCTTTTGTGGGACCAGGGGTCGAAGCTCCGGTTGTCACAACCATAACGTTACTTCTGTTCTATTCATTTTCTCCTTTACTCAATAACAAAAGTATTAGAAGCTGTAATAAAGTGCTTACTAATTTAATATGATACTAATTGAGTCAGTCGACTACTTATGTTTCTCAAAATGATTTAAAACAATTTTGTGTGACAGTGCTGGATACAAGATCAAAGTTAGTTTCAGTGTGTTGCATCAAAACTAAAACTACTCTTAAGAAAACCTTATATTTGAATATGAGTCGGCTAAAATTGTATTTGTTTATCATAAAGCAACTTATAATACAATTTGACAGGAAATATTTTGAAACCGATCTTCTAAACATGTATGACAATAGTAAAGAGTAAGAAAAAGACAAGATAGGGAAAAACTCAAGGCTATTTCACAACGTTCAAATAAATTTTTTGAAAAAATTAATGAGTGTGATTTAAATATGAAAGAATGGTGCTTTAAGATAGTCATCAACACCATCATCATCAGGTTAAATGTCTCGCTTGAGGGAGGAACCCTTCTCTAGATGCTATCCAAGCCTTTCTGTCGCTAGCAATCATGCTCCATAGTTTAACAAATTCGTTAAGGTCATTGCACGACCTTCTCTTTGCCCAACCAAATAGCCTTCTGTTGTCTCAGGGATGGCAGTTAGTAACATGCTTTGTCCAGCTTTCCTCATCCCCTCGGGTAGTGATATGTGGCAAATTAAAAGACTTTCAGGTACAATGCTTGATAATTAAACCGACCAGCTATAGGCTCAGAATAACTGTTATAAGATAATACTTTTACTATCGCTTAAATTCGTTTTGTTTATTCAATCAGTCAATGGTTATATCGGTCTACTCTTCACAACCCATTAGATTACACAAACATAATTCTTAGCGGGCTTTGTAAACCTCGGATAGTCACTTGTTATTACAAGCCTGAGAATTGTATCGGGTACAACCTTATCGTCATATCATGGCGCAAAAGGTCAGATATGGCTTAGCTGTTCGTAAACGTATGGCAAGCCTAAACTGCATCTTGGAGTTTAACTACTTGTGTAAATTTTATAAAAAAGAACATTTCTAAATCTCTTCCCTATGTACCTGATAGGATTGCAGAGGCGATATTAAGCTATCTTCAAATTAGGTATTGAGTATCATAATAATTTTTGAAATTACACCTTGTAATACTAAATAACTTGTCCTAACTAGTCCTTTTGTTGATCATGTTTACTTTCGTGACTTACACATAATGATTGCTATCAACAGTTAATATAGTTAGGATTAAACAAAGGATAATCGTTCCATCACGAGCACGAGTAGGAGACGATAAAACTTCAGCAGAGGCATTGGTCGCTTCTTACTTCATGTACAAACACATTTCGTGATACCAAAAGATGATATCGTATTAGAGGTATTCTAATAGTGACATATGAGACAACATATAAGCGAGAAAAAGAGCCTCCTTCGAAAGAAATTCACATGTAAGTAAGCAAATCTAAAATTACTTTGCATTAGTCTCATACAATCCCATGATAACAAGCGAGAAGAACACTATGCACAATTTCAAATTTTTGTCTCACTGTTGGTGTTAGTTTGTTGTCGTTGTTACGTCAACTCAGTGTTCAAGAAAACCTGATAAATTTAAAATAAAACTTCAGATCGCCGGCAATTTACTGGTGTACTGTTGTTGTGTGATCCTGAATAAGCCATTCGTTTGTTCTATTGTTATGTGCCAAACAATACTGCACCTATCCCATGTCTTCATCTTAAACAATTCCTAAAGCTCCATTTGATGCTCTTCATCTATTCAAGATCACTACTGACGATAACCCAATCGTCTACGTATATTGCACCAATGGTAGTTTGTCAGATTCAGCCAGCAAAAATCCACACGATCTGCTCCACTATCCTCGTATTCCACTGATACCATGAATGGATGGTTACAGTAATGTGAACTGTGTTTGAGACAAAAGAAAGATTTTTGCAATTTAAATAAAGGTACCATACTTGAGGTATCTATCATGGAATGCAGCCGCAACGCTCATTGGATAATTAGCATACGCTGGGAAAACGTAAGAAGAACTAGAATAGATGACAAACGTAATACGCGAGAGAAATCTTCGTGACGGTCAATGCCAAAGTTTTGTGCTTATTCTTTAGCAAAAAGTCTCTTTTTAAAGCTCAACACCTCACACGCTTACTTTTATATCCTTTGAGCAAAAGATCCTTATCAAGGAACCTTACTAATGCTATCCATTATGCAGCTGTGTTTGGTTTGTTCAAACTTTAAAACGAACAATAAGCAGAATACACATAAATTTTACGAGAACGAAACTCTGGTCATGTACCTACAAGGCTTCTTGTTGCCCTGAAATATCTTTGCCTTCAATGATTGAACTTTACATGCCTCAACTATTCGTCTATAAGCAAGTCCAACTAGTTCTGGTTTTGCAAACTTGTTATAGTATTGTCCTTACACCTCGTCATATACCTGGCTGCTCCTTATTCGACAATCCAGCTGTCTTGAGTGGTTCATATTCCTTGCAATGTAGCATCATGTATTTAAAATAGCAATGTATTATCTTTGCTATTATTGCTATCCTTGCCTCGGCTCGAATGAGTGATCCATCATGACTTTTTAAATCTAATCTTGCGGCTCAATCAGGACAGGATCTTGCAATGAGCCCTGGCCTGTATTTCCTACCCAGTGTTATGATTTCTGTAAATTCAAAATGAAGTAAACTTCAGAGCAAACCGATGCAGATTCTTGAGAAACTTAACCTGGCTTAAAAGAAACTTTTTTTGCAATTTATAACGTAACGGATATAACGTACCTAATTTGCCGATTCTGACAAGTTCATACAAACTTGAACAAAAATTTCCCGGTTATAATATACTTTACGATTTTTCTTTGCTTTTTTACCCTTTGAGGGTCATTGACACCTTGGCTATAATTCATTTTGCCGTAATAGCTGTTATAAGTAAAGGAAGGGTACGCTTATTGTTATGAGAGTACACTCGCATGCTGTGCTTTTCAGACAAGAAACATATACGAGTCATTATTTCAAATATTTCTGTCTCAAAAAGCGATAGAAGAGGCTCAAAGCCGTATATCATTGTATATCTTAGTAACTGTGTTTAATTTCCGTTTACCCTGATTATAACGTACTTCAGATAAAACGTACTAAAAATGGCAGTTCCTTGAAGTACACTATAACCGGATTATATTGTAGCAAAACAAGCAAAGCAAAGGCACATTTTGACTGTAAACCTTGGAATTTCTCTTATCTACTCTCCAACCTTAATGCATCAGCAAATTCTTTATAGAAGTGATAGGAAAGTGATATTTATAGGTTTTAGAATGTTAACATATATACTTCCTATTGCAAAACAATAATGACAGCAATGCCTTAGAAAACTACTCCAAACAGTCTCATTCTTTCGAGGAAATAGTCAATTTTGACTCCTTAAGAAATAGATTTCAACAAAAAAGTGCTCTTCATTTTGCTCTCTTGAGTTCTTTGAGTGATGTGAAGGTATGTGGAATCAGGCTATCGAATTAATCCAAATAAATCCACCGGATACCCACTACAATTTCCGATATTTTACCAGAACCGTTAATCAATACAAACGCTGAGTAAAAACGGGCGCCTATTATCCTTTATTTTAAAATTTTCTGGATGTCAGGAAAGACAATTAACAAAACTAAAGGGTTGTAAAGTGGTACGTCATGAAACGTCTCTTTTTAGAATAGATGAATTTTGATCATAGATTTTCAAGGAACTCAAAAACATTAAAAGACATATCAAATCTCATTCCGATATGACGAAAAATACCTGAGATGTGGTAACTAAAAGATGTAAAATGTCCTGTAGAAACCACTGTCTTATTGGCATGGTTAGTAAATTCATAAACCTGATTGAAAGTACAATGCTTTGATAGGGCGTGAATCATCGATTTGCTAGCATTTGCAAGCGTATTTGCAATATATTTTAGAGGCGTGTGGTTCAGATTCATAAAACCAAAAAATAGATTTTATGACGTCATCATTTAACTACTCTATTGCTCCAGTTGGTAGCCTTTCTTGGATACAAATTAACAAAGACAACATCCCCTTCCTCACGAGAAGACGAAACATTGCGTTAAAATCGAGCATTATTGATGTGTGACCGCTTTCAACGAGGTTGGTGTCCAAATTTGATGAAACCACTTGCTTCTCCAGCACTTGGGAACGTTTAAGATGCACGCACAGTGGCATGTTTGGATAATGAAATACGGCAAAGTGCAGACCAATATAGAGGGCTCAAATTCAAGAACTGGAAGACAGACAGTATCTTCTTGTAAATTTATAATTCTTACAATAAGTAAAAACTTTGCAAAGATATTTGTAAACCTTAAATTTTTATGGTACCATTCCTCTCCATGAGGGTCGGTCTTGTGCCGGTCTATTCAGTAGGAAAAAACACATTCCACGGATTCATAATATTGTCACACGGGCTGGTTTTAAGGTATGATCCTTTTCTCTTCCTCTCATACCCTTTCGCCACAAGTATGATGGTTTCTGGAAATGGCTTCTTGTGCGCCAGTGAAGGATATATTTCTTTTGTTATTAGTTGCAAGGAATGTCTTGCTGAACTAGATTGTTTATAATCATAAAAAAAGTCTGCTATATCACAGTTTGCCCCCATCGTCTTCTTTTCGCTACTCGTGCTTAAAACAAAACTCAGTCCTTGATCCATGGCAACATTATTTCAACCAGACGAGAATTAAAAATTAGGTCACAATAAGTCTCATTTGTACGAATCGGCTACAAGCTAGGATTGTTGACAGTTACTGAAACAAGATACCAAGATCCCAAAAATACAAAATCTCTGTTTACCATCTGCTTTTTTTTACAAATCGACATTTGATATCATAATAAAGATCTAAGGTCTAACGTGTCTCTATTCTGGTCTACGTTAGACAGACGTGTCCTTCCATAGCCCTTTGGGAATATCTATCT
This sequence comes from Chironex yamaguchii, assembly GCA_024741275.1. NCBI lineage: Eukaryota > Metazoa > Cnidaria > Cubozoa > Chirodropida > Chirodropidae > Chironex > Chironex yamaguchii. Next base: position 68 of record JANTCA010002652.1, on the reverse strand, counting down.
ATCTATCTATCTATCTATCTATCTATCTATCTATCTATCTATCTATCCATCTATCTATCTATCTATCT
>JANTCA010002651.1:0-11215 GCA_024741275.1 Chironex yamaguchii | reverse complement strand
CGTTTCTTCAGTCTTTGCGCTAATCAGTAGGAGACGTTCAGTCAGTCAGCAGTTACGAGGACCTTGACTTTTAACAGTCCTTAGATTTAGCAAATACAGAAACTGATTAAGAAGTGTCAGTTTTCTTAGAAATGTGCTTGAAATATTTTAATTTTTAAGGAAAACCGGACGTAAATAAAAAGCACAGGGTGTATTCAATCCTGTGATTTCTTTTCAACTGTGTACTTTGCTTAAATGTCAAAAACAAGTTTGACCATGTTGGACGTTCTGAAGGCGCATACTTGGTGTTCATGATCCATCATTGAAGATTTCATTTTGGGCCCATGCACACGAGCATCATTTCTCTAGCCAATGCAGCAAGGTGTACGAAAAAAACATGGGAATGTTAAATAAACTAACTAATAAATAAATCGTAGCTGTCCTTGTTAATAGCATCTTCTTCATAAAATTCCCCTGAAACTCCAGTTCCTGTTTTCGCAAAATAAAAGTATAGTCAATAGAGATAAAAAACCCACTTTATTCCCAGTGACAGGAGCAATGCCCGGAAAAGAAAAATTAAATTCATTCTTAACTTCTGACAATGTAAAATTGCCAGGCATTTAAAGCTCTCTTGTGTCAATTTTTACCTTAAGTACTTAAAGTCTTGCCATTTAACAAGTTTGCTCTTCGACGGCATCTCGGTTTTTCCAGGATCTGCATACTATTGCAAAGCATAAAATGTGTAGCAAAAATCAATGCCACTTTGGAGCTTATCGCAGAATCGTAACAATTGTGAAACCGATCTTTTCTTAATACGTGTTTGTGCCGTTTGGAGTAAAACTCTATGACCTGACAAATCAGCAGCGAGAATGGTTAAAACTAAAGTTTACTTGCAATAATTATTCATGCCAAACATTCTACTGCTTTTAATGCTATAATGGATCCAAAGGTTGGGTGAAAACAGTATTCGATTTTTTTCGACTAAAGTATTGTGCAACTTATAAAAGAGCCAACTTTCTCTTTTCCTTTTTGTCTATGGAAGTGTATACTGCTGCTATCCACGCTGTGTCTGAAACGAAATTAACAAGAGCAGACTGCGTCTGATGCTGAAGAATGCTCTCTTCTTACTGTCTCTTCTTCCTGTTACAATCATCATAGTTCATCTTCAGATTTTCAGTGAGGAAATTTGGCTCCTTCAATTTATCAATGGTGTGTTCTCGGGAAGAACTTGTCGAAAGCTGAAAATAAACAACTTACTACCCCTAATGAAGCTGCAGTCATATACTTTAAATACTTTAAATACTGCCGCCTGCTTGATTAAAGGCAGTTGCCACTGTGATGCCTCATAACGCAACTCCTGACCTTGCGACAGTAAAATGTTCCTTCAAGTGCTGGGGCAAGGACCAGTTGACCAACTGTAAGGTGCTTCATTCCATATGTACTGTAACTGTCATACTCAAAGAAACTTGCAAAAAGAGACTTCAAGTAATTCTCTGGATCTACTACTGATCTGTTCATTGTTAACACTGTACACGAGCCCTGGATTGTCAAAGTGATATTGAACCCCCCCCCCCCCCTTACTGTTGCTCAGCACATAATCCGATTCCTTCTCAATACTGGTGCTTCTACTTTCTCTTTATGTGTATCATGTTATGATACATATTTTTAAAAATTCTGACAGTAGTTAAAGGTACATCAATGGCACTAAAAATTGCATAATCTAACAGGAATGCATCGATTGTTTTTAACTAGCATGCTTTTCTTGTGTTGTTGGCGCAGATCAACATCATTTCTTATCTTGTATAAAAGTCAACTGCTATGTAGATAAGTTAGCTCTGTTGCCATGCAAGTGCAGTATATAGGTTTACAGTATCTAAGATTGTTTAAACTACATGTTAACAGTGAAATATCAACTGAGCAAGCTGGTTTCGTTAAAAGAGAGGAACTTGAGAGCAAACAATTGCAAACATCAGATAGGTATTGGAAAATGAAATGAAGAAGAAAGTATACTTTTGTTTTATTGATTACACCAAAGCGTTTGATTGTTTGGGTCACAATAATATGTGGTTGGGATGAAAAAAGATGGGAATCCTAGAACATCTAATGGTAGCACTATTAATCACTTAAGGTATGCAGATGATACAATCCTGATTGCCAAAATCAAAGAAGATCCGGAAGACCTCATAAGAAATATTGAGAAAATAAGCAAAGAAGCAGGGCTACGACTACTTTTTTTGTTAAAAAAGGTAATGGCGACAGCAGAAATTAAGAACTTTGAAGTAGATGGAGAATCCATTGAGGTAGTAAGTAAATTTTATTATCTTGTCTGTACATTCACTGGCACCTCCGATCACGCAAAAGAAATTAGAATGAGGCTAATGCTTGACAGGAAAGCTACTGTTGACTAATTTGACAACAGTAATCAAAGACAAAAACATCACACTGAATACCAAGATAACGAGTAACTAAATCACTGGTATTTCCTTGTGCTACATATGAAAGTGAGACATGGATAAAAAGGAAAGCGGAAATGAAAAAGATGAAAGCCTTAGAATTTGCTTATGGAGAATGCTCCTGAGGATACTCTGGACATCTAAAAGAACGAATGAATGGGTACTAACCCAAATACAAAAGGATAGATCACTCACTATTGAACACCATCAGAAAAAGACAATTGACCTACAGTGGCCACATAAAAAGAGCAGATAGAAGTATACAAAAATTGAAAGAAAAAGCAGTAATAAAAGACCTGCAACAAAGTGGTTTGACAACAATGAAGATACTCACAAAGATAAACATTTATCAACTAAACAAAGACACTAAATCAGAGCTGAATGGAGAGGTAAGTTCATGACATGACCAGGGGTCGAATGACCTGAAGGACAACAACAACGGAAACAACAACATGGCCAACAGTTGGTTAAAAAATAGTATAATCATCCATTTTCATGGCAAAGACAAAGGGCTGGATATTGATGAGGCAATGAACGAATTTGTTATGAAAAATGATAAGTGGAGATATGCATTTGTTGTGATGTTGAAAGTTTGTGATACAACATATTACGTTTACGGTAAACATTTCGTGATATCTCAGACAGAATGTGTTTAGTGCGTTATGTACATAGGTGCCAGTATTTGCTTCATGCTGCTATTTCATGTTTATTGAACGATCATTTCCACACATTCGCGTTTCACGAGCCTATTCTTGATATCATTTCATAGTGCAAGGAAGTCAAGAACTAACTTGGCATTTGAAACTTTGTGAAGTACTTCACTTTTGCTAAAGTTTTACTAAATGAAAAGGTAATCGGTGAACCTAGTTTTTGGTGGATGTTTTGCCCCACCACTATTTTTCGAAGACCGACTACATCCCTGAGATATAGGCTCCGTTTACACTGTCAGGGATTCATTTTGGATCCGTAACGACTTGTTAGTGTTTACACTTGGAACTATACCACAACAGTTGCACTCAATTGCCTCCTTTGTCACCGTGGTAACGCCGGGTTATCTCTTTTAATATCAGTTTCCAGACAAAAATTTGATTGTCTTGTAACAAATCAGTATCCGTGTATATCCGTTCCAGTCGTTTACACTGGATCTCAGTTGGAGTGGATACAAACTGTTACACTTTGGCAAACGATCCCAAACTAGTACAGATAGCGGATCAATATCGGTAAGGATCCATCAGTGCCAGTGTAAACGGTAAGTCTATCTGTGGTCGTTTTGGTACAGATCGGTTTGGATCCGTTCCAGTGCAAACGGGGTCATAGTTCATTCCTCCTCCTTGTTGTTTGGACGTATAATTTTGTGGTCTACATTTGTCTGATAGGTTCTTGTATGTGCTTTGCTCATTGTTAATTACAATGATCGCTTTGACTAATATCCAATTCTTTTACATTGCATACTACACTGTAGTTACAGTGGTACTGCTTAATGTGCGTGTTGTTGATTGTAAGGTAGACGTTTACTATTAGTATACCCTGAATACAAATATTTACAAATTTTAGAAACAGCAACCTAGGACTATTCGTTTTATATTTTTTTGCATAAAGTGCTGTCATAAAACAGCATTGTTATACATTAAGGAAAAAGCCAGTGCTTTCAAAATTGGTGGAATTAATCAACTAGTAGTATTTAACTCAATATTTTAGCCTCCCACCCCTGTACCGTTAGCGTTTAATATACTTTGAGATATCCCCAAATCCCTTCTAAGGATCTTAGATATATTCCGACACCTACAGGGAGGAATTCTAGACAGCAAAAGATATTACAAAGTTGACTAGGAACTATCAAATTTGTGTAACATTTACTTTGAAATGGCTTCCGATGGTTGTACCCAAACATTGTAAATACACCGTTGCTTCCGACGATTTCTCATAAAAACTGCTTGCGGAGAGCAAAAAAAAGCACACAATAAGCTGGGGAAAGCAATAATTTTCCTGTACAACGTCTTAAACAAAATTGGTAACTTCACTTAACTTCTGACCCGTATAAGTTTATGGAAACAGCAGTCATTCCCCTTCAGCAACATCTAGTTACAGTGATATTGTACTTTTCAACACAAAAGTATCATCTTTTGTGTTGAAAAGTAATAGCCAGCAAGCTTGGGCATATGTACAACCAAAACCTTTTTATAGCCAATGGTGTATTCTTTGGGTGTGTTAGGTATCCGCATCACACCCTATAGATATCATCACCAAAGTTTGTATCAAGTTGTGGAAGGTGTCGTATCTTCAACACTGTAGACCACAAAATACTTGCAGAGTTAATAAAGTTCCTTAATGGCGAGTAGAGAGTATAAGTGAGCTAGATGGAGAACTTGAACAAACTAGGCAGTGACATGCAAATTCCAATAGTATACTCTCTAGAAAAAAATCTCTTTAAAGCTTCAGATATTTCTCTGAGCCTATATTCCATCAAAGCTTAATTACATTCATCCTAAACCGGAGTAATCAAATTTAAGGAAAGCAACTGCTTATACAGGTTTCAGAGGTCCACATAGAAGCCAGTACAACTCTCTAGAACAGCATAGAATACTATAGAACACAGTAGAAAATTCCAGAAGCTTTTAGAATAAAATAGATAAAATAGAATCAAATGGAACTTTTTAGAAGCTTCATGTAAATATTGCATCAGTGTTGTTCCTGCAGCATATTGAAGGTTTCTAGAAGACTTTAAGTATATATATCACTTTCTAGGTTCTAGACGTACATTATCTTGAAGGTTCTAGACGTCCGTAACAGATGGCTACATTTATCACATCGTGGGACATAAGCACATCCAAGCTTGACGATAAAAGAAGAATCTTGAAATGTAGCTCGGGTAAAGCTTACGACGCATGACATGATAAACTCGTATCATTCGGGCCTTCCACTGAGTCAACAAAGACCTGTAGTTTTAAACATTTGTATCAAGGTGTTTGCTTCTGATACAGCTTGGCTCAAGATGGATCCACGCACACCTTGAAGAACATAAATCGACAGCACGATAGTAGACAAGGAGCATTTTGTCAAACAAACTTCCAGTGAAAATCCAGCAAAGAAACAGCTGAAGGCGTGCTCTAAATATATACCTTCACACTCACATTGAGGCCAGGAATGAAAATAAAACTAATTGTTGAGCTTTTGATGGCTCATTCGAATGCTTCCCCTTGGCAACAGGAGTTGCTAGAGATAGCAGCCCACTGAAACCGTTGTTTCCGGTTTTTTTCAAATAAAAATCGACAGCAATTATGATTGCTCAATTATTCCTCAACTTTTTTATTAAATTGAGCATTCAACATGACGATCCACTATTAATTTTTATTGAACACAATACAAGACTATTGCTTGCATTTGTAGCACGCCTAGGTTATTTATCTACGGTACTCCCCTGCATATAGCCCTTATATCATAATTGATAAATGTAGCACTGGAAACAAATACGCTTAGCTCCAAACAGTGGTATCTCATTTGATACAAGAGAATTCCTGTATGTGGGCGAGGAACATTTCGGAAGCTCCTCAAAGTAAATGATCGGAGTTTGTGTCCCCAAGGTCTTGAATACCGCAGAGATTATATTCTGCACTCAGAATTTCACAACCTCTCGATAATTCAGATGGAGCACACGTAGAAACTAAACAGTCAACAGTAAATTCTGCAAACCACAAGAACAAAAATGTAGTAAGTCTTAAGGACTTGTGATTACAAATATCCCGTTATTGATAATGAGGTTAAGTGGCCCGCTGAGTGGACATGACGCTCAAAGCCCTAACAATGTGATACGGAATTCAATATTAAGCTTGCGTTTAAACCATGAAAGGATTAATCAATTAAAGTCAACTTTTTCCGAGACAGAAATGCTTTTTCCTTATATCCTGAGAGGCATCTCAGACTAGGGCCTACAGTTTTTTCGAAAAACGCACAAAAATGTTTCTGCTGACAAGTTGTCAACATCCTATGCAAATCGAGCTTTTAAAGTCTTCTAATTTCTAACCGCCCGCGTGTGGAAGGAAATATCTTCGAAAATCACTTCCAATATTTTTTCGCGAAAAGAACAAAAAGTAGAGACCAGGCAATAAGCAGCAACATTAGTCATGTTGTGAGCTCAAATAGGACGTGCACCTTAGCAAGATTTGCCACTAACTACGAGTTCTGCATCCAAGAAATCTTGGCACTAAGTTCCTCTCATTGTCTCTTAATTTGCATAACAATGTCAAAGGTCTTACATGGAAGAAGACCTGCTCCTCATTAGACTGTTGGTGTATTAGGTGTATTTAAATGTTATATTTAAAAATATTTTTATATGCTTTTGTTTATAAAAAATAAACAGGTAAAAAAGCTCCGGATTGCGTGGGCTCTGCGACATATTTTGCAGCATTTTTGCACTTCTAACTCTGCACTGATGTTTACTTTTGCCACTCCAATGCAATACTATCTATCCTAAAATGAAGGTAATGACTTCAACGTTTACGTTTCGTCCTTTCTTTGGAGATGCATCCTTAAAACTTCTTTGTAGATGCATCCTTAAAACCAGTACTGGTTAATGCGGATGTAAGTCTTATGCTTTGACTATGCCCTGATAAGTCTGTATATGGCTACAGGTGGCATTAAGAATCAATAGAAAAGCCTTTGAAGTAGATAATTTCTTGTTTTCCAAGTAAACATCATTACCCTAGAGGGAGGTACCCAAGATAGAACTGTATCAGTTTAAACATGCCATGAAGCTTCAGGAGTTTGAGTATCAGTTGAATTTTTACATCTGCACTTATGCTGCTACCTTCACTAACACGCTTTAGTCTTCGAATACGATAAAGTACTTCCATGAAAAATAACGTGTTGGAATAATGTCAGAAGAAATATGATAAGAATGTAGTTCACTATCGCATAGCACACTACTACTATGTGGGCAAAACATTGCATCCCAACCCTCAAAGACTACTGCTTTGTAGTAAACTCCTCTAAATGTATGAATTATGTGCATAATTTTACTCTATACCAGTATCTGTAGTTTGATATAGTTTTGTAACGTTGTTCTTAGCAATTCTGCTGGCATTCCGTTTTTGCCTCTGGCTCCATTGTCCGACTTATCAGCATTGTCCTCTTGATTGGCTCTACACATCCTGATATTTATCTCCGGCGGTGTTATGGTGGATCGAATTTCAAGAGGGTATACTCCTTCTAGTGGTCTCTCCCAGATCTTGTTTTAACTACCATTCTAACACCACGGACAGCATTGTCCTTCCCTTTAATTAGTTCACAAACTAATGCATGTTGTTACCAGTGTCTTTTGTTTTTGCTGTTCACAACAACAAGTATTATTTTCCCAGTATAAGGATAGTTATCACGCCCCTTGGTCATTTTGTGTTTTTCATGCAAGCCTCTGACATACTCCTTCATCCACCTATTCCACATGGCTTCCTTGGCCTTACAAACTCTCCTTTCCATATTGCTAGTGCTTGTGTACTCATTTAGTTCCCTTTCTTCTGGGGTACAAATACCTCCCCTGTAAATAATGCTATTAGGTGCTAAAACTGTTCTGGAAAATTCATCCTCGACATATTGAATTGCTCTGTTGTTAAAGATTATATGGAAATTATTGATGACCTCTTCAAACCCTTGAAATGACAATTACCATCTCTCCATCCTCTTCCGCAACATTGATTTCAAGTCCCCATTCAATTCATCATAGAAGCCCCCCTTGGCAGGGCCCTTTTGCAAGAATACATTTCCAATGTGAGGTAGTTTTTCATGTTTCCATCTTTCAGTTTTACAGCAGTACTTTTAAAGGTTTGGGCATTGTCACTTTTGATTGTAATTGGCCTTTGAGGTATTGAAATAAACTCGTTTAGCTTTATGGCAAAGTCTGAAACTCCCATGGTCTTTGTAACTGCAAAGTGGACACGTCTGCTTGTGGCACATGTAACGACTAATACATAAGCCTTGCACACCCTTCTCTTTAATTTGAAATGGACTCACGTAATCAATCCATGTGACTGAAAACGAGTAGCCAGCTGTAGTCCTTCAGGCTGGCAACAGTCCAGGAGATAGTCTTGCATACGGCTCTGCCTTAAGTATTTTTCAAATTTCACAGCTATGGACAGTTTTCTTAAAGACTGTTCTCAACTTGGGTATCAAGCATTATTTCTTTATTTCACCCATCATGTGATTAACCGACTTGTCTTGCCCTTTCGTGTGTCTATGCAGACTAGTTTAGCAAGTGGCAGGAAAATTGGCTGATCTGTAGCAGAATATTCTAAGTATATATACATACATATAATTATATTTCTATAAATAACATTGGTGAGTGGCGATGTATCAAGAGTGCTCAACAAGCATGGAGCATTTCATAGGTTACAAAAGAGAAAAAACCACAGCATTTACAGAACTAAAGGTTCCATGTATTATGACAATCTTCAGCTGTATAGCTCTTGAAAAGAAGCCCGTAAAAGTTAAATGCTACAGAAAAAGAATAGTTGCGTCAGGTAAACGTGCAATTGTCAAGGGATATATTAAGTATTAATGTAGGGGAACATAACAAAACGGTGCTAACAACTTTAATCATATGGAATTAATCTTTTGATTTGAAATTAGCGAGCAGGAATCTATTGACAAGCCGGCATTTATTAAGAAACTCGGATCGTTTATTCAACAGTTCTCTTTTACTTGGGTAGCAAAGAATTTTGAACTTTTCCTGTAAACACAAAGAGCACGATTTTGTTGTATTGGAAAAGTATTTGCATGTTTCATAATTGACCATTTAATGTCCGGAACAATACCCAGATCTTTTAATGACCAAACATGTTCAGATAGCGAGATGCTATGTCTGCATTTTCTCTTGTTTGAATAATGTATTGTGTCCCTGGAGACGATCTTTGAACTCCTGTCCTGTACGGCCGATGTAAGCCTTTTTCGGTCGGGCTGGGGCTGTAACATCACATTTATAGACAACTGATTGGGCGCGACAATCTCCATCTAACGGGAATTTTTACTTCTTCTCTTTCTGCAATTACACTCTAGACTCCATGCTTTTCTTTGCCAATACCTTTTTATTGTGTGCATTAATGATGGAGCCAACATTCACCATGCAACTGTAACTGACTTTAATATTATTGCGATTGGAAACTTCGTAAAGATCGTTATCTTTTGTAAAATGCTTGTCAATTAATTTCAAAAATGACCTGGCTACCTTTTTTGCTACATTCTCATTGAAAGGCGGGCTAAACCATATCACGTTTCTCTTTATGGTGCGAGGTTTCTTCATTTCTGTTTTCTTAGTGTAGGTTAGTTTCTGAACCTTATATCCACTATTTCTAAGGGCTTCCTCGTATTCCACTTTTGCTTAGTTAAAGGCATGTGCATCAGAAGAAATTCTCGAAAGCCTATTGTTGATTAATGTGGGAAGTTGCTTTGTGATGTTTTGTGGGTTGTTCGAGGAGATGTGAAAGTATTGCAGCTGATCATTTGTTTTTCTGGATAGCCTGAAAGAACCTGAGGTTACATCGAGTGTTATGTCGAGAAGGTCCACCGTATTTAGGTTGGTAGCAATTTCGATATCAAAGCCAATCTGCTTTAATGACCTTTTTACGGTTGATATCTATCATTCTTTTCAAATAATTTTGAAGAACTAAAAGACCATCATGGTATAAGCCGACATTGTCTTTTGGAACAATTTTGAAGTTGTTCAGTATGCATATGCCTACTAGCTCGCAAATTTCTGCACCATTGAAACTGCCCATGCTAACGTCAAAGCATTTTTCAGTCTCCTTTTTCTTCCACGCTTCATCATTGAAGAATAGAAGTGACTTTCGGCAATGGAGAATTGTTCGAATTTCTTTATCCTTGATAATGGTGTATTGCTTGGCAAATGATAGAGCTTTATCAAGGATTTCTTTGGTGATTGATGGGTAGAATTCTTTTATATCTATTTGCGTGAAACTGCAGGAATGTTTATCTTTGCGAAAGGAAAACCAATTGATTACTTCGTCAGTGTTTTTCCATAGGTTGATGTTTAACTTTTTGCGAAGCTTCGAATTTACACGGTCTAAAATCGATTTGCTAATGATTCCAATAGTACTTTTACAGGATAAATCAGGCAGCACGGGTGCTTCTGGTGAAAGTTATCCTGTGGTCTTTTAAGGTGATGAATGCTGGTGACTTGGCAAGGATCTCAGCCTGCTTTTCTACTTTGTAGGTCGTTGCAATGCTTTTTACTTCTAAGTTGATTGCTGATTCAAGAAGTGTGGGTGTTTTTTTGTACGTTTTCCTTATGTTTTCTTTTCACAGTTTGCTATATTGCTCTGGTGACATGGTGTAGATATTGATGGTTTTGTCAGCGAAAACGTTATTGGATTTATGGATTGTTTTAACATCTCTCTCAACTTTACATTTGAATTCATCAAGATGATCTCGAAATTTGATCGCCTTAAGTAAATCAAACAGATCTGCTTCGAAACGATCTAACTTATGGCATGGTGGTGGGGTATTCTTGCTTTTGAATCGAAATGTTTCTTGAGGTGTTTCTACATCATCCATTTCCTGGCATATATACTATATCTTATATATATATATAGCAGAATTGCAGAAAATGAAGAGACTGATTCTCTCTTACTCTGAGTTTCGTGCAAAAGCACTCATCAGACAGACTATTATATATATATATTTGTCAAGAGTGGGCAGCACAAGTGGGAGCCGACCGGGCTCGAACTTGCAATCCTCAGACTCAAAAGCCAACACTCAAACCTCCGTGCCATCACGGC